>WSZQ02071909.1:0-22216 GCA_019419845.2 Weissflogia rhopalogaster
TGTCCGTCGCCATTTTTATATTCTCCTGCGACTTGGAACTGGAAAACGTATCCAATTTATCTAAACTCGACTGCGATGACTTGGGCGTGGAACATTTCGATTCAACCGAATCGAAACTATTCGACTTTGTTCGGATAATTGGCTTTGAATCCCTTTTAATACTCTCGTTCTTCCTGTAATGACTAGCGTTCGTCATCGATGTAACGGTGACTACCGAATTTGTCTTCGTCGGCGTTGTCGGTGTGGTGACAGCTTCTTTACGCTCCTCCCTCTCGACAACAACCACGGGAGCCTCCTCTTTTTTGATCACTTCAATATTATCATTGCTAAACTTTCGCACAGCGACGAGAGGCTCCAAGTTGAGTTCGAGATCCACACTCTTTCGACTGACTTTCGCTGAAGGCGCAATCTTACTTTGACTGACACTGTAATCAGTTTTCATTACGACGGATGAAACTTGAGAAGTTTCCCTGTTAAGTTGCACCTTCGTCACCGATATTTCCTTCGTTACCACTCGCTCACTCTCCAACAATTTCGATGACGCATCATTCGCAGGAATGTTAACAATCGCTTTATGACTAGGTCCAGTGATAGTAATATCATTGATTTTCTCGGTTGGCGTTTTGCATTGAAATGCGTTCTCATTCAATTGCTCCTTTTCCTTATCACAAAACCGTTGTGAATCATTCTCGACGTGCGTAACAACCTCGGAATTTGTCACACTATCCAATGATAACGATTTGATAATACTGTTTTCCTCCAACGATTGGTAGCCGCTTTTCTTCAGATCAGTGACATTCGGCTTTATATTCGATGTGGCTTTAAAGCTATGCGATTTAGCGACTGACTTGATCGGCTTTTCCTCCATCTCGGTTGGGAAATTCGTCAGAGATTTGAAGCATGTATCCGTATCGTCATTCAATGAAATGACACGCTGTTGCAGGGAGGACAGACCAGCGATTCGCACAATTGATTTGCTCTCCGTCGTCGATGTGGTGGTCGTATGCTCAACAAATTTGCTAGGCATCCTACTTGAACGCTTCTCGTCCCACGAAGATTTCGGCGGACTCATTGAGAACAGAAGCGGGCTCTTTGGCGGCGAGCTCTTTAAAGGAGACGATGATTCCGTCAGGCTCGTAGTCATGCTAAGCGTTGTAGATTTTTGCAACCAGTCCATATCGTCAAACGGCGAATGACTCATGTCCTCTTTCTGATCCCTAATGTTTGTAAATTCGGTGGTATCTGGTATATCTATGGGTAAGACGCGTTGGCGTGAGGCTGGACCGGATCGAAGAGCATTTGGCCGAATCGCCAGATTGCTATCCACCGTGATTATACTTTGATCGTAATGCTCGTATGTCGGATTTGAAGGTTCATGCTCGACTTGATCTGGATATATATAGCTCGTGGACGTACAGATAGGTATCTTGACCACCTCCGGTTTTGGCGGTGACACCACTTCCGGCTCGTCTTTAACCTTCTTTTTCTTCCCGCTGAGTCTGGGGAAGAGACGCCCGAAGAACGAAGATTCTTTGTTCTTGTGGTCCACGTATTCCTCTTCTTCGGCGAAGGCCTCACCTCTCTGGGTACCGGCATTCGATCGGCTCCTCGTAAGTTTATTGTCCATCATTCCAGGACCTGCTAAACCAGGCGGCAACGATGAGCATTTCAATTTGTTATCGACAAAAGCGTGACTTTTCTGATGCCCGGCTTGCTGGTAGCTCATGCTAGTGTAAAGCTCGGTTAATGTTTCTGCAAAATGTAACACACATTCTGTGTTAGGCGGTAGTGACAACGAATAAAGCGTGTTTAAACAACATATTGACATTATGCCAAACTGGGAAAACAAGAAATGAGTGCATGAGGCATGAATCTATGCAGAATGCAAAGGCAGCGTTAAAAAAAACAGCAAAAAAGTGATACAAACCTTTTGCTCCGTCAGGCGTCATACTTCGAATCGACGAATCCTCGTTGACTTCCGGTGTGGTTGGGAGCACAACCGGAGTGCGTTTCCGGCGCGGCGCTCCATGCGTGCGTTTTGGCCGTATCGAAACTTTGTGATGGGCAGCCGAGTGATTCAATGGAAATGACGAATTCGTTGGTCCCCATTCTGTCATATCAGCATCTAAAAATGCATATAGCAAAACTTTGTGTCAACTATACGCACACATCCCAACCGCAATCAGTGCGACATTATATCTAATTTCCAACTAATAATATTCTATTTACCTAGTACATCTTTGTTCTTTTCCTGCAGAGATAATTTCGATGCATGGCGTGAGTGTGGCGCTTGGGGATCAAACGAATCCTAAAACAAATTACTATTAGATTACACCGTCGCAGTACAAGGTCGGGGTGATTACTTCATCCATTTCGGAACTACCCATGCTGAGCAATGATCCATCACTGCACGTGCTGTGCGATTTTGTCGGCAAGTCCTGAAAATAGAAAGACTTTAGTATTCACAGAAAATGTCGTAGAAAAGTTTTTCGATAAAACTTTATGCCCTAAATACCGAAGACACACGCTCGTAAAAATGTCACCTTTTCATCCAAGGGCAAGACAATTTTAATATCGTTCAAACGCAGATAGGACGCGAAATATCCGTATTCCTGCTGCGAGTATTCGTACATCGCGACGCGGTGCATCGGCAGCGACTGACAATAATAATAACGGTACGCAGGCCGCGCGCAGTCGGTGCAAATCGCAAACGGAATGGTACACCATGGCATGGAAGGCACGACAATCATTTTCTTCATCACCAGTCATACAATAAAAAATAATAGACTACGCACCGACACAAACGATTTACATATGGAAAATAAATGTGGATAACAGCGTGAATTATGCTTGCAAAAAAAAACTCACCTGCCTAGTGCGCGCGTGTGGGTGCGAAATTGTTTAGAAACAATAACTTTCACATTTTGTCAATGGGCATATTATTCATACGCTGCAGATATGCGCGATAATCACGACGAATAAAAGAAGCTCGTGTAGTGTAAACACGGAAAAAACAAAGGCTGCATATGTGCCAAAACGTACCATTCTATACTGAAGCGAAGGAGGAAAGAATACGGCAACATACCAGAAGTAAAAGAACTTTCCAAGCGTTATGCAAAAAGCGGACAGATTCTTCTTTTTTAAATCGAATTTCTCAGCAAGCCACCATGTATATTAGCCTAATTATTACGCAACTACTTTCTTGACTTTGTGCTCTTTTTCTGTGCGGCGCAATTTTCCAACGGGTGTGTTGTTTGCAAAACATGTTTCAAGACACCGGAAAATGTGGCACAACTTCCACGACCTTATCGCTGCCTTTGTATTACATTGTTGAATCTGTGCGTGCAACACACGTGCGCAATTATTTTCATTAGACGTGATCACAATCACTTTCCACGTGCGTCGCAGAAGTGCCAGTTTAATACGGGGCATAATTTTCATCAAAACTGGGACACAACTACCAAGAAAACTATCGCCGATGAAGATAACAGAGAGCTTTCGAGAAGCGAATAAATTACGTCTTTCAGAAAAGCAATGCAAATCGTTGCGTTAGCTTGTGGTACCCGAGGTAGGACTATATGACACATACACATACACATGGATTTTATGGATGGAAATAATCAAGAAATATCAATAAAGTACAAACTGCCATGGGTCTTTAGTTATAACGTGCTTAACGTTGCTAACTTCTTTCACGGTCAACTTATCCAGTTGGATGTCTAGTGGGAAATATTCTTTGCACCTACTTCCACACGTGCAGAAAATCCTCGCAGCGACACGAAAAAAAGTTAAATAACGCGCATTGTTGCGCGGTTTTTCTCATTGCGTTGTTGCAGCAACCAACGATCCCGACCGTAAACGGGTAAACGTGACTTATATTGCTTTTAATGCTACTAAAATTTTAATTAAATCGCATCAAGGAAATGAGATTACTGCCTTGCACAATGTGTGTTGCAGGAAAGAGTTGCGCACATATAACAACGAAAACCGCGCTGATTTATATGTGTCCTCAATTTTTCGTCCGGCGATAAACGCCTGTAATTCGCAAGCAACCGCTATAATTTCGCGTGTAATATCCCTTAAATTTAGAAAGCCATCTACAGAACGGATATTTTGATTTTAATTCCGACCCGCCATCGATATAATTAAAAACGTGTAAATGCCAAACACTAAAAATACGCATGGAAAACGTCTGCGTTCGAATTTGTTACATAAAAAGCGTCATTAAGTTAATTAGCTGGATGTGCGCAGGATGCCCCACATTTGAAATACCAAAGGTCTTCATACCTATTTGCTTTGCTAACATCGTCGGCGTGTCCAAACGGAAATCGTCGATAGTTCCTCCTATAGATTTTCTAGCGGCGGCAGTTTTCTACAAGGTATGCGGCGGAAAACGCTTTTCGCAGTGCACGCGTTTTATTGCGATACGTTTAATTGGGTTATTCTGCTCGGTGCCAAAGAGGCTGTGTGTGAGACTTGATTGGCACAAGACACTCTTTGGTGCAGCCTTCGGTGCAGCTGGAGCAAGTTTAATGTAAAACGGCGGATAATGTTAGATAGCTTGATAGTACCCGGAGGCAGTGCGCCTAGCTGCGCGAAGAAGGTCGAAGAAAGGAAACATAACAGCAGCAGCAGTAAGCGGTGCGAGCGCTCGCGAGCGGGAAACGTTCGATAAATTATACAACTGGAACGAAATGTCAGATGTGCGATGATTTAGTTTGGGCGCTCGCACTCTCTTATCTGCGAAGCTTCGAGGGCTGCTCGGACGCAGCGCTCGTGAATGTCGTGATCACTCCGAGAAAATTGTATCAACGCTTGTATTACGAGAACATTGCTTGTCACGAAAAAGTGCAATAAACGCGTACAACGATGGGAAAAGTAAGACTGGAAATTGTTAGAATTCTCTTGGGAAATATACCACTATTTCCAGACATTCTTTGAAATAACATGATTAATAATTTTCATAATTGAAAATACCCTGAAATCTCTTAACATATAGTATAATAGTATAACGATGAATAAAGTCAGATAATTTGTTAATGAGATTTTCCCTGTTTTGCGCCTTGGTTCTCAAAAAAATCCAAAGTTTTTTCACCCCTGTTTCATTTATTTTAGTTGCTGAGCTATGTACACTCTAGCGTCCCTAATTTTGATCGGAAACGAAAAACCCTAACTTTTTTGCAAAATTTATAAAACTATCTTGAATATGGCGCCGAGTTTTTTAATAAAAATACATTTTTTTGCATATAAATTTAACTTAAAATCAATAAAAGCATATGTAAATATATATTTTGTCAAAGTACAATTGACGTCATATTCTAGAGAATTTAATTACCCATAAAATGAGTCGTCATTCTGCCAAATCGATTCAGTAGAATTTCCCTAATCGTATACGCAAAACCTTAAAAACCGCTTTGACAATTGGGTGAAAATAAGTCTACATATTTTAATGAGCTATAACTTCCCGCTTAAATACACATTAATTTATTACAGATTTGAAGCACAAAATCTAAAACTACATTCAAAACCTAAATCTTTTTAGTTTATCAGGAACAATTTGTGTAAATATTATAATTAACTCAATTTTTATTCTAGACATGACTTGTTAAATCGTCTCTTCCAGTACATGAATTTCGCTCTAAGACGAGACACACTGCATAATGAAATGCGACGAGATGAAATGGAGAAAAACCTATAAAACCCAGCAGTAAATTTACAGTTATCCGAATGCGTTGTGATTCTCGCGTGAGACGAAAACCGACCGGAGATCGTGACAATGTAGTTGAGCGCTTTGCGTTTACACACCGCATGTTGACACAATCTGACAAATTTAAAATAACTTACACCTAATACCATACATGATTTCCGGTCCAAACTTCGATAAATACATTTAATGCGTTACCATCAACATAGAGGAAGTAGATCATTAAATGCCAAATATAATGAAACTTGTAGAGATTTACTTTCTAAATTGAAAAACACCAAGCTCGTCGATGTCAATCTTTCCAGTGACTTTAAGAGATGTTACTACGTGTACTCACAATATTCGCCTTTATTTACCTTCTATAATACTGTGACTAAGTAAACAGCATATGCGCTATTTCAAGTTTTTCGCACATATTGACAATAATAGGCACCGATCGACGATGGTTCAAGTTCAATCACGAATGCAACAGGACCTACATACACGGGTGTATTCGCACAGGGCTTACATATATGGATGGATATGTTAATGGCAATAACATAAAGTGTGGCGAGCGCCGACTAGGAAGCGTGTCGTAAAATGCAATGAAAGGAAGAAAACCGCGCGCAGAAAAGCGAACTAGTTATTCAATCTTCAATGTGTTAAGAACAGTTACGCCTTTAAGGCCAACATAGGCGCATAACCAATGAGGTAATTAAACATAAGTACCGCATTATGCGTTGACTTGGCAGTTGAACAATGTTTATACGTTCAGTGTTCCACACAAAATTTTGAATATTTTATTAAAGGTGCCTCCCGTAACGGCATCTAATTGGTTGCTTTCCTTTCAACAGATGGTACCCTTCTGAGTTACAGTTCCAGCATCACATATGTTTACATTCATCATAGAACGTGTTATTTGATGCTCAACATAGCTCTTATGAAGATTATATTCTCATAAGTGCACCTAGCTTAATAGAAAATAAAATGTGTTGTTATGTATCCTATCTTTCCGTTATTTAAACAACATAAAACATCAGTTTTGAATAGATTAACAATTTTGAGTAAACTAATCGAAACATTTTCATGATGAAAATCTGAATCATAGAAAAATCTGATTCATAGGCTCTCAATTTTTCCTCTTATAATTAGCAAAACTATAATCAACAGGGAATCAAACGAATTATAAACATTGTCCCAGAAAGTACCTATTAGAAGTACCCGATGGGAACAAAATGAAATAAGAGCTATCGATAAAAATTAACAGTAGTCTCAACATGAAAGACAATGATTTATGAAAGATATTTCGTCGTTGTATTCGATTGAAATCTCCTTACAGGTTTCAGTAGCTTAAAATCAGATCGAAAAGTAATGTAAAGGATAGTGCGTCATGTAGCACTATGAACACATTGCCGAACTCAAGGCAGATGAAAAAAATAGTTATATACTCCACAATAATATCAATAAAAACCAACACTACTCTCAACATGGACGACAATGATTTCTGAAAGATTTTTCGTACTCGTATTCGATTGAAATATCAGATTTCAGTAGGAGCTAAAAAATCAGGTCGGAAAGTAGAGTATAGGAGTGCGACTTTGGCACTACGAACACATTCCCGCACTCAGGACAAGTTCCCAGACGTTTCCCGGAATAGTCCGCGAGATATACATGCCATTTTTTAATCCAAACCGATACCGAAACGTGCTTATGGTACAACAGGATAGAAAAAAAAGTTATATACTCAATAATCCCCAGTTCCACGTGCCTTCTTCTTCCTTTCTCATTTAGAATGGCTGACGCCTTGGTACCTTTCTCAAACCTAACTATTCCTCGCTCACTCCCAAGTATTCCCATGCCAAGGGCTCTCAAGTATGCGATTCATTCTCTTACACCATCCATTTCCTAAACCCCTTTTCCATCCTGTCTCCTTTCATTCTCGCACTTTTCAAAACGTATTAATTGTTCTTACTTTTCAAAATAAGATAAATTAATTTAATCCTCCTTTTACATATTAAAAATAGTTTTTTTTTTAAATTAAAGCTACCGAAATGATAATAAACAAATAATAATTATGTAAAACGGATTAACTTACCTTATGATGTGATTTATCCAAGTGCCCCTCAGTTGTTGTTGGTGAATTACAAGGACTGTGCGGTAATCCTTCATCATCCTCGCTGGTGTCGCCTCGTCGTTGTCTCAGTCTTTCAATTAGCTCAGTCTAGAAAAAGCACAAAAAAATACAAATGTCAATGATATCAAATCAAAAATATTAAAGCGCACTAATTAACACTATGTCCAAACAGAACAATGCAAACAAATGTAACAAGTACCCAATTTTTCAGCAATGACGCGTTTCTAAATGATATTAATAAACAATGACTCAAGAAAGTCGGCCGCTCGACTTTGGATTTTGGCATGCGTAAAAGTTTATTGCAAACACATCTGCATGACAAATTTTACAAGTTTACCTCCATTAACCCACTTACAAGTCGAATATTAGATAATAATAGAAATGATTATGCGTGGAACATTCGACGAGGAAATAAGGCGATAATGAACGCTCCAAATGCATATACAAATCGCTTACATTGCGCTGGCTTTTCATTTCACTCAGCGTAAAACGCAAAATATTCACATTCTCGTCGGTGGCATCCTCGTCGTCGTCTTTGCTTTTCGCACAACCACCACAGCACCAAATCATCGCGACGCCAAGCACGACACTATCACAACTGATCACTTGTCAAGTATTGCAAATATCACTGAGGCGGGCTGGTATGCGGCAAGGACACCGCAGGTGACGCATATAATTAGAAGAAATTGTTTCTCGTAAAAACAGAGACGATAACGGAGCGCCAGGACGTATGTGAGCGCGTAGACACACACCGTAAGACTGGACTCACGTTTTTAATGCGCGGCTAATCGAACGACAAATAATTAAATTATTACGCAAATGTGCGAATTCTCCTTTATACACACACGCGCGCGCGAGAGTGCGAGATACCTCACACTAAGGCTGGCCCACCGACAAGTGGTTGCCGCTTGACTAACGACGCGACCGAATTCATTACTTTCGTTTACCGCAAGTTAACCAACTTTGCGTCGGTGATAAAGCAGTATGTACATGGCGCTGATAAAGCGAGTGTCGGGATTGTGATGTTTTGTCAACATGCTTGTGTAATGGTATTCCCTAATTGAATTCCGATTTGATGTAGTAATTGCTGTTTTACATAATTTATGAGTACGCAGAAAAGGAAATTAAATGCACATAACACTTTTCTGTGATACTATCAGTGTTGTAGCTTCCAACGTTTGGTAGATACATATTTTGATGAATGTCAGATTGAGAAATACAGATCCATCTCTGGATTATATACCATCAATTTACTAGTGATGGTATATAATCCATAATATGAGATTGTTAGGAAAAAGTAAACATGACTCGCAGTATTATTTTTTTTATTTATTCAACAACCTTTTTCTACCACATAGTGGTGTAAGGGAATAGTAACTTTCACCCGGCCCAATAGGGTCTAGCTACTGATGGTTCTAGCTCTGAACTTTTTGTGTATATGAGTTTTTTTTCAGGGACCGTTGCAAGCGAATCGCCCAACCTTCATTCGTGTTTTTACCGCGAAATCAGGAGCCACTTGTTGAGTGGGGAGACCAAGTGGTCACCCACCCAACGCCTAGCTACGTCCGACGTTGTTTAACTGTAGTGCTCTAACGAGCACCGAGCTCCACAACGCGGCAAGCCGCCGCATACCGCAGTACTAAGTAAAATTATTAAGAAAAATAACAATAGGACATGGAGCGCCGAGTACAAGTAAACAGTAACATGTACTCGCTATCAGGACACTTACCTCAACCCTGCCGCCCCTCCAGGAACTTCTCTGGAGGAGCGTATAAAAACGCTGCACACATCCAATTCTTCAGTCATTCAGTACAGTTCTTGAATCTTGAACTGCACCAAACTATTTCATCATTAGAAAGATTTGTACAATGTCAGTATGAGTTTTGTAGGAATGCAAAGTGACTATGTAATGGGGATTTCGACCGCGCCCGGCCGCCATTGCCGAAGTCGAGAGCATAATCGAGGATAAGAATAATGTGATCTGGTACTCCGACGCCTTGGCTCATGTCGAGCGCAGTAAAAATGCGAGTTTTGGGCTCGCACCTCCAAACAGATTAAGAATGAATAAAACAATGTATCAAACCTCAAAATTAAAAATCTAAACAATTTCAGTTCTACGCATCATTAAACCAACTTGGTTGCTTCATTTCCACCCCTTTTCTACATATAAACCAGGTTATAAACCGGTTGTAAACTAAACTCATAAAACTGACGTTTATAATCGAATTGCCTGCTTAGTGACACTTTTCTCCAGGATATTTGCCCAGTGATCGTATACACCTTCGATCCAGACAGGTTCAGTGATCGCGTCTACCTACATTAATACATACATATCATAGACATACTACCGGTTACCTTTGAGTTCTACATTGACCGACACATTCTTTCCGGTGCATATAGGCAGAAGCGCCGGCATTCGTGCTAGCAACCTTTTGCCACCTTGTCCGCCACAACACAGTCGGTGTCGTTCGTGCACCCGCCTGCAATTGCTCATTGCCGAGTACGAGGCGCGCGTGGCGCCCCGTCGACCACGGGTTCAGTTACCTGTCCCTGTAAAACCGATTCATTTATGCATCAACCTGCCTGTGCACACCCACGGCCCGAGTGCGAAAGCATTCTGTTCGCTGCCGTCGCGTTGTGTCGTGCATCGTGTGTCGCGATTCTAAACAGCAGCGAAATACAAAATGCGATAGCCCAGAATCGACCATCAAAAGTATGATTGCGTAACACGACCAACCACGCGTCTGCAAAAGCAATTCAATTGCATTGTTCCAAACGTTTGCGACGTTTACGACACACTAGGGCAGAGAGACAATTTCACAAGCTAAACGCTTCCAATACACTTTAGTCACATAAAAAATACATCAAGAAAACCCAAGTTATTAGATATCGAGTCCAGCGGAAGTTTCAGGTAGCCACTGATTGCTTCAAGGCAGGATGAAAAATGTATAATGACGTTGGAATACGTTTTCCATAATGTATTCGCTTAATTTACTATTTTATAGGAATTTTTGTATATCGTAATTGGATTCCAATCCTATCGAAGCGAAGCAGGAATTATGAAAGACAGAATTTTTCTACGCTTCTGAATATATTAAAGATGAAACAGTTTGATATATACTTTTCTTTTTTCTTTTTTTCTTAATCAACAAAAAAATTCATTTTTAAATAAAGCTAAAAGGAACTCAAATTACCTTCTAGTTCTTAGAAACTTTTAAACTTAATTTGTAGCTTGTTAACTATGGCATTTTTACGTGATTGATTTGTATCCATTTCTCTTACCTGTATATTTCATATTAATAGTCTGTTAACCCAGAAAAAAATACAAGAGTCACGAAATCATGAATTTCTAGTGAACATATCCAAAATGAAACAAAAGCTATCGATTCCACCTTTTTCAATCCCCAACTTGCCCCTGGTTTTAAAAAAGAACAAAAGGTAGAATCACATGTAGCTCACACAGCTACGAATGACCAGTGGGATTCTATCGCAAAAGCTTACGAATTTTCGAATTTAGAAATATTTAACATACCCAGCTATTTTTTCATAGTTCGATGTAGAATCGGAAAGGAAATGCGTTAATGCATATTTCAAGTAAGTAGGACGTATTAGAACCCAAGTTGTGGACTAAAATAGTTTGATTTTTTCCCATATAACTTACATGGCATTGGTGCAAATAAGACCATATCTCTTGTTGTTTATTAATATACCTAGCCCATATTTAGAGCACCGGTGGCAGGGCTTATAAAAATTGTGTCGACGTTAAACATTTTCACCTGAGACATATTGCTTAGAATCTACAACGTAAACTTGTTTTTGGTATGTATGCATGGAAAGACGGCATTGGCGCACGCTGCGGCGGGTGTAAACAAGCATTTCGATGTAAGCATGCTCCAAAATCGTCAAGCGTTTCGTAAGCGTCAATAATTTATTGTACAATGAGCTTGGAATGGCACCTCTTTCATCAGGATGAGAAATTGCCTTTGGCTCGCAACTCATACGAGTGAGGAAAGGGCATTTTATGCGAGAAAAAGTACCGAACGATACTTGTGTGTAAACGGCTATTGGTGCACTTGCTTTTAGCAGCTCTCTCTACGTTCGTGTCTCTAACAGCAGCGTACCCAAACTCGCCGTTTCCACCCTTGTATTGTTATATACTATTCTAATCACACAATAATACACTAGTGTCTCATATCAAACTATCGTCAATTTGAGTATAATTGACTATAATCTGATATAAGACACCAGTGTACAAGAAAATAAATTACACTGTTTTCCTGTGATTAGAGCCATGTTTATATTGTAAATTCTAAGCAATACGTCTCAGGAGAATATTTTTAACGTTGGCGTAATTGTTATGAGCTCTGCTACCGATGTTGTGAGTATCGGCTGGGTATATCAATAATCAACAGGGATATGATCATATTTGCTCCTTCACCATGAAATTTATGGGAAAATCCAACTATTATCACCCCATAACTTGGTCTCAACATCGAACTATGAAAAAATTGGCTAGGTATTTTATCATTTTACCTCGGCTTTTGCGCTAGAATCACACAGGTTTTTTTCTCCGGAGTTCATATCTAATAATTTAGAATTTAGAGGAATGGCCTCAAGAGTTTCTGATCCCAAAAAACATCCATTCACAAATAGCCTCCTGTAAACCCTTGTAAAGTTCTTATTTTTAAATTTTCATTTTTACGTCGGCAGGACAAGGTTGCAGTCGCGAAAAATGTGCTCAGTGTACTCGTGCATAAATTTCACCTTGGGTTGCCTTGCCGCAGAGAGCAGGCAGGCTGCTAAACAATATGCCCAAGCTCGCCGCTCCGAGTACGGATAAGTTACTCGTGAGCGCGGCCCTTTTTCTTCGCTTGGCAAACTGGCGTTTGTTTTGCGATTGTGCGACGTTTGCGTTTGCCGGTCGAGCGGGCAAGAGTCGCTAAACTATGCACGCAAAACGCGGCGAAAAACAGTCCAAACTAGCGCGAAACACGAACAGCAAACTCCTCTACTCTCTCCGGCTTCGTTCCGGAGGAAAAAAAACGAGGAGCACGCTTTGTGTATACACCTAACACCACGTACGCGCCTGAAAAAATCATGTACCCACCTACGGCCCAAACACGGCGCGGCATCCGTACGTGAACGATTTTTTAAAGAAAGCATTTTTATCAGCGCATACAAAGCGAGCGTATGCACAAAAAAATGAGGCAGAGTTTTGGCTTTGTTCATAGGCTTAGGTCGTACAATTTGAATCTGCATTAAAAATAGGGGTAGCCATTTAAAAGTTACCCCCATCCCACCCACTGGGGGTGGGTTTGGGGGGCTGTGTATAGCACGATCATATTTCCCCCATGGAATGGTTACTTTTTGATTACCTATAATTTTTTGGTAGAGGGCATATTTCTCGCGATACTTAGGAGTTTTTATGTTAAAATAACACAACCGGTATAGTAAAAATTTGAAAATATTTATTTCAAACAAGAAATTTAAAAAAAAACGGATGAAGGCTACCATTTTTGTAAACTTTCCTGTTTAAAAACTCGCTGCTAGCTTCTTACCGGTAACTTCTTCTCTCTATTTTACTTTTAAGCGCCATATGATGTGATGTATGATTGCAGCCCCCAAGATCTAGAGGAAAGATTTTCTTGTTTCCATGTCGTTTCTTTTTCACTTTTGCACCCGAGCCGCCATCGCAGCGAGTCGCTTTCCACATTTTTACTGTTTTACATTCCGCGAGGACGTAGTTGCGTGACAAACACATGAAGCACATATTACATGCCGCTAAAGTTCATAAATTGAGATTGGTAGGCGATGTAAATTATGATATGGCTGCGTACAGGGAGAAAAACTTTCAGATAATACTCCACACGATATACAAAAAAAAAACAGAATAATATGAATAAAATTACGACGGAAAATGAAGATTTGTTTAGAGTTTCTCTACAATAAAAGCTCCAATACAATAGCTTAGTAATACGCAAGGTTAGAGAAAACACGCGCACGCTCTTCTTTTATACAACCTACAATTTTTGGTTAGTGTGTTAAGTTCTAGGATATTCTTGTGTTTAAATTTTAATTGGTTTAATTACGTGCGCACTTGCGCGTGTACTGGCTACGGCCTGCAAGGTCGTGCACTTGTTAGACTGCGGCATAAAGCGGATGAAATAATCGCACGAATCGAGAGGTTAAAAAGTTTCATTGGAGTTTGATTCTTGCTTGATCGAAACGGGTCGATCTTTCCTTTATAAGGCGTTGTTCTATTTTTTGTTGTTGATGTTCTTGGTCGAGTCTATAACCGGATTTTGGAAGTTATAACTCATCAAACCTTTTTTATAGCAACAAAAAATTAATTTGAAGTTGGTGTGCAAATCGACGGAGAGCAATTAATTTAACATTCAGATTAGAGTAATAAATAACATTAATCTGAAGTCCTCATCAGTATTATATTCACAATCAGTTTCGCCGTTTCACTTTTTAATATATTTCACTGTTTTGGAATGAAAAACATCTATTGTATTCAAATGTGTGTCAATTTTACAACTTTTACCAGTTTCGGTTCTGTTTTTATTTGGTTTTGCATGTGAACACGTAAGAAACAAGTAACCATTATTTTAAAGTGCGAATAAAGTTTGAAATAATCAAATGAAGATGCAAAGAGTGTGATTTTGACCACACGACTGAAGTAAAACTAAATAAAAATATATTCTTATTGTTTAATAACTATTTTCATAATTAATTTAGAAGCAGTAGCCTTTAAAAAGCAAAATACTTGAATAAAAAGGGGAATGTTTTAAGTGCAACCTTGAATCATTTGCCTTCCAGTGTGACTTACCTGTAATCTAATATCAGGTTGTGTGGGCTGATGGCTAATGGAGAGAGATGACGAGCTCTGTGCCGCCCCCAACTCCAGTTCGGAGCCCGAATGCGGCGAGTGAAAGACGCTGTCATGCGATACGCTCAAACCGGGATGCATCGGCGTCCCGCTTCTAAAAATACAAAAACCACATGATGGACCACTTACTCTCTTCCGTACCGCGTCCATCAACCATGCCAAGCCAAACATGCGTATTGTACTTCGTGTTGCAAAGCCACGACAGCGAATTTTCAAACTAATTAACTGTGAACTCTCTAACTCGGCTTAACAAACTTCGTCGCTTTCAAACTACTGCCCAAACCCTACTCTCCTCCCTATCACCCAAACAGGTTAAGACCCAATTTATTAGCGTTCAAAAGCGTATTTGCAGTGGAACATTCATCTTGCAACTGATATTGACTCTAGGAATACGAGATGAATTGCATTGACTGGGGGAGTATGTCAATTGTCCGTCTCAGATTTGATGATTTTTTGTACATAGAACTAAACGGACCTTTGCTCTTAAACAATATATATAACTTAATTTATTAGTGACAAAAGTGATTTTTTTGGCAAACCGCTCAAAACGTTGAAAAATCCCGTTAACAGAAATTAATTCTATATATGTACATAACTTTTCATGAAAATCTTAGATGGACCATTAAGATACTCTCCTTGAGAGGATAAACCAAGGAATAAAACTATTTACCTTCGTCTCGTTTGTTCCTCGGCGACGGATAGCTCGCTGGTAGACCGGCTACGCAGCGTTTGGTTCGTTTCCGTCAAGGAATTCGGCGTCTCCTCGACGACCTTATTGCTTTTCCGCTTGAACCATTTGCGCGGATTCCAGAACTTCTTCTTGGTGCTCACTGGAAATGCAAAAAAAAAGAACAACCTATTTAATTGACACCCCAAATCAATACAATCAATTCCGGCCATTCCATAACTCCACAAAACAGGCAGTAATGAGTTTTATTCAAATGCCGTACCACATAAAACGTCACCCATCACCAAACAAACAAATACTACCGGTCTCGAGAAGACCGCAAGCAATAAATATAAATAAATACCATAAGGGTAGTGCACAAGGACGTATTTTTTCCTTGCCATTCCGGGTTTTCAATCAAATTTCGAACGTAATACAACAGCGAATAAAAAAGAAAACGAATGTCACGCCAACGCACCGACTTCGACTCTCCGACACAGGCCGACTGAAAATGTATATATTGCGGTAGTCGGTAATGTCATTCGGGATCGCCGTTGGTTGGTTGGTTGGTTGGTCGGTTGGCTGATTTCGGCATTCGGTCAACCATTGGTACGTTTGTACCAGCGATATGAATAATCGCATAGTGCCGATGCTGATGTCGCGCGCGCGACTCCGTAATTGAACCGTGAAATTCGTTCCCACCAGAGTCGTACGATAGTATTTCGCATTCACAATCAGTGTGGGGCCCCCCAACTTGGTACAGGTTGGCGAAATAAATAATTTAAGGACACGCATGATGTGTGCCGACCACCGAAACGAAAACGACAACAAAGATGGTACACGATTGTATGTTACTACGTCCATTGTTACCGATAGCAGGTTACAAAATGTGGAACAGCAGTAGGTTGAGCTTGGTCCAGACTGACGATAATAATGTGTATCTGATTGATCATAAACTACATGTTGGATTCAATTAAAATTAAATTGAATTGAAAATCAGTGGTACATAATTAATGAAATCATATGCAAATCTAATCGAGTCATTAATATTTATCGGAATGATAACAGTAATCTATGTTATATTAAAGTTGATTGGTTGTTAAGAAATGTTTACATTCTCGAACGCACTTCTACCATCATATTGTCATGAAGTATGACAGCTTTGACATATCAATATGTACAAATAATCATCAGTGGACAATTTTTAGGATATTAATCACGAATTGCAATAATTAGAAAGAGAAAATGATGAGGAGACATTCATCATTGTGAGTTATTTAATGTGAACATTTTAACAAATTATACATATTGATCTCTCGATTGATTAGAACTAAATTCTCCCACACTTCCACAGCCTCACTCAACCTCAGTCAGTCAGAGTGATTCCGCCAGCCTCACTCAGCCAGCCTCACTCAGCCAGCTTCACTCAGCCTGCCTCACTTAGCCAGCCTTACTCAGCCAGCCTCACTCAGCCAGTTTAACTCAGCCGGCCTCACTCAGCCAAAGTGATTCAGCTAGCCTCGCTCAGCCAGCCTCACACAGCCAGCTTCACTCAGCCGACCTCACTCAGCCTGTCTCACTTAGCCTGTCTCACTCCGCCAGAGCGATTCAGCCAGCCTCACTCAGCCGACCTCATTCAGCCTGGCTCACTTATAGCCGGCCTTACTCAGCCAGCCTCACTCAGCCAGCCTCATTCAGCCAGCCTCACTCAACCAACCACACTCAGCCATTCATTAATTGTGCTAAATGATTACATGTTCTTTTTTGATATATCAATGCTAGCTAGTTTAGGATCGTTCAAATAAGACTGCAGAAAAAAATCTATATATCTGCAGAATGGGAATCCGCACGTGAGAGGTCAGAATATATACGAAACATTTCATTACTCCACCATTGGAATTAAATTATTCTACCTATTTTAACATCTTACTTAACTCAATGTAGTTGATCCCATTAAATCCCGATAAAATGTAGCCCCCAATTATAATTTCATACTTCATTGCCTGTAATAACCAGGCTCACCGGTACATTAAGCAAAATTAATTATGTAATCCAAAAATTATGATAATCGCAAAATTCACTGAAAAATATATATGATATATAATCATTTTCACCGCGCAAGCAAGAATCACATACTTCATATACGAAATGGAATAGGTCAAAACGAACGCGCAAATCCGCACACGCCAAGCAAGCACCATCTGGGATTAATAATGCATGAAGGTTTTACGCCATGCTAGACGCCGTACGATTGCGACTAGCTCGCGTGCACATTGCGTGCCCAACGCTCGCAAAATGCACGATAATGGAAACATTAAACTGTGGTCGCCGCCAGGGAAACACGGGAGGCTTTTAAAACGTGTGGATTATTAAAATCCCGACACCTATAACTGTAAATCCTAGGTATCACCATTTAAAACATAACTCAATGTTGAAATGTTCAAAGCAAAGTGGTCCATGGATTTCTGGGTCTCCAGGTTTTACTGATTCATTACAGTCAAAGTGATTCTGTATTATTGTAATTGCTCCCGGAGCTTAGCTCAGTGGAGCAATTTCACTTTGCGAGCGACCCTGGAGGGTAGAGTGAATTACCCAAAGGACGTTTTGCCAATGAGGGACGCCTTGCTCCCAACGTAATAACATACGCAAGTGTACGTGTGCGCTTAGCATCTGGAATAAGCATGCAATTTCTTCAAGGCAACGTCAGGGAAAGATAAATAAACGAAGGTAAAGGCAACCGACACCTGGCCAGCATAACTCTGCGAGAAATACGCGACTTGCATTGCTTACCTTCAACTACCAAATGAAGAAACCTAGAGAGCAATATTTCTTCCTATTTACGTATTCTGTACCCTAGTTTATTTTAAGTTCTAGATATTCCCTCTATCTAGATCTAGAAAAGGATGATCTTTCATTTTGTTAATCAAGTGCCAATGTGATGTTCGCAGAATAGTAGTAAAATTACAAAAACGTTAAATACAACTTGAAGAACTTGAAGATCACATGCTTTTGTTTGGGTTTCTTTGGGTTATGTCTGTTTCCATTTATCCACATCCAATATACGATATAAAGCCGACTAAATGCCGTACGACTATACGAATTTATTAGATGGCGGGCTGACACCGAGGCCCAGATCTCCAAACAACTGCGCCTCCGGCGTCCATCGGACTCACGTTTCACCTATATTCCAGCTGTAGGCAACTACAGTATGTGTGTCTATGACTATAGAGACGGGCACACGTAATGCCAAGATACGTGCGGATCTCTTATACGGCTACAAACAACGCCAACGCAAGTTGAAACTACAGTTATGGCCGAACATACAAAGATCATCTGCGCGATGTATTCGTTCTGAAGAGCGGCAAGAAGAAGACCTCATTGATGAGGCAAAAATATAATTATGACCAAAAATGATGGTGGTATTTTGTTAGTTGTGTCTACAGACGAAAGGGCTGCTTAGGATAGGGTGAAGTTTTAGTTCACGAGAGATGTAGTTAGGGGAAGTTAGAATGATATAAAATAGAGGAATTTCATGTTATCAGATATTTATAAGACAATCATATTACTTTAGGGATTTTTAGGCACAACAAGACAAAAGAGTTCTTTTAAGAATATAATATATTCCCATGAAAAAAAAAGAAAATATAATCTAGTGAAATCAATACATAGTTTAGGAATGTTAGAATGACATTGTTGGTTTTATTGTCCAGATTCAATTCCAGTCTACAATATATATTGCTTTGATATTCCCAATACTCAGAACAACACTTTATACATACTAAAATATGCGGACGATACAGCACTAGTAACACACGCCCGGAAAGTGGAAACTTGCATGAACATAAATATTAACCCAAATAAATGTCATCTGTTTATACTATATCATAAGATAACACCGGCGACTTCCAACCTCAGCATAGACAACGTAATCATACATGCAGAAAAAAACAGTTAAATATCTGGGTATTGAATTTGACAACAAAATCACACTTACAAAACAGGCGACGCACATGAAAACTCAGGTTAAGATAAGAGCAATGCATTTTCGAACTCTAACCTATGAAAAAGAAGGTATTTCCACCACAACGGCCACTCGTATCTACAAATTCATCTGCAGACCTATCCTAAACTATCCACTGATATTATTAGCTAATACTACCAACAGAAGACAACGCACAATTAAAGTAGCAGAAACAATAGCAATGCGAACCATAACCAAGCTCCGACATCCTAATAACCCCCTTCATAACCCACCAAACACCCTGTTATACACCAAAACCCAAATACTCCCCATCAACATGCGACACATCGAACTCCAACAAAAATTCAAAAATAACCCAATTAATTTGGCTACCATTGAACCGCTTTGTATTTTTCACTGAAAATTCACCTATCAAATTCAAAACTCTTGAAAACACACTACTACGAACATGCAAAAACATGTAAACCTATTATATATATACTATGTATTATGATGTACATTTGTTTCATGGCAGAATGACTGTAATGGTCGATAGCCGTTAAAATATATCTATCTATCTATCTAATTCCAGGTTTGAACGCAGGACCTGATTTAACAGGCCCTTACTTGCCCGCTCATTCAATTCAAGTTCAAGACGATCACATTTACAATTAACAAAATTGCGTATATTTTTTTCTTGTACAATATAACGGTATCGACTACGAGCACGTACAAACAGAGTGGTGTAAAGCTGACGTTGCCTAGGACGAGTTGAAGATAAACGAGGCAGAGTGCTACGCGCAGACAGTTTTTAAACCTCTATGCACCGGAACATAAGCCAAAATGGCGTCCTCGCTACCCGAGTCTGGCCGAAAGGCGCAGGGTGACAAACTTAACATTAAACGCCATCTCTCGACAGCGTAGCAATACAGGGAGTCTCCTGCAAGTGACCTACGAGGCGCAGGTTTCCAATCACTGATTTAGTCGGAGGAATAGTGGTGGGCCAAATAATATGACAGAACAGAGCTTGACAGAGCAAGGTTTGATGGAAGATAGAAGTAACAAATGACATACAGATATTCTCATTTTAATTACAAACTTTGCAAGCTTGTTGTAGTATGTTTTTATTAGGCGTTGTAATATAAAAACACAAATGTTAATTAAATACGACTAATGGCCATTTTGCACACGACTTAGTAACGTGTAAAAAGAAACAGCGTAACCTTGCCATCAAGTTGGATTGAAAACACAATTCCACACATGCAATAAAAAGAGTCGATATAGCTAACCGCACGTACAACACGACGCCATATGGAAATGCGCCGAGTTGAAACATTTTCGCTTGCGCGTATTTAAATTTTATACTCCAGTAAAAAAAGGCAAGTCAAATAAAATGGCTGATACGCCGCGCCGCGGAAAAGCTCAAAGCTAATAAAAAAAGTGTAACATTGGTATGCGCTTGCAAACGCAAATAAAAGCGACGTAAATCCAGTCAATCGAATTACCAATAAACGTGTTATGAATTACAAACATGTAAAATGAAGGAACTCAACAAATATTTATTGTACTATTACACAATCTCGCAAATATTATGGCACTGGATGTTTAAATATATACTCTTGTTCGATTTAACATTTATTTTATTTTGAATTGCAATTATTAAGCAGCTTCATCGGATTATTGATGTTTGTTTAATTATAACTGAAGATAAGCGTGATAAAACAATATAACAGTAAGTAATTAAACTGGAAATCAGTTGTAATCAATGTAATAAAAGGTGAATATCTCTTAATGTATTCCTTGATATATCGTAGACAAAGCAATTCTGATAATCGGGATAACCGTTTTGTACGCGCCCGAGCGCGTGGAGAGCCTCCCCCGGCCTTGCGCATGGTTGCTTGCGAACCACGCCATGTTCACCCTTTGTGCGCATGCGCTGCGCATCGAGCTTAAGAATTTTTGGCTTCGTCTTGTAAATATTCTGTAAATATAGTCAGGGGCCGTTAACTGATGGCGAGGTGAGGGTTCCCAGAGGGGAATACTAGTTTCTAAAAGCTTTCTACTCGGTCGCAAGAGGCAGCACAGTAGCGGAAACACGAACATGACCGAACGTACCACGATTGACAACATATGCTTCCGAAGCGTTTCTCGCTCAGCAATTTTCGTTCACTCTTGAGTGTTTTCCATCCGCATATTTTTGTTTTCGGTTTTGCTTTTCTTGCGGCTTGTTTCCCCTCAAGATATTCTCCGCTTTTGGCGTTATATAAACTTTTGAAATGTCTCGATGTGCATCTATTTCTTGCGGAAAGATGAGGGAAGGTGTTTCTTTACATCGCTTTCCTATTGATTCAGAACGGGCTGAAGTAAGTATTTATCTATAATTATCAAATTTCCCAACAAATAATCAATACTTAAAATTATATTTAACATCTGATGAAGACACTCCATTTGCCGAAGAGATCCATTCATTTGTCGATGTGCCCGTGGAGATAAATTCTGAAATCCATGAGTTTTGGTTTTTTTTTTAACATTTTCATACGTTTTTCAATGTGTTATTGTAGCATCAAATAATGTAATTAACAAATTCATGTGATATTGCCCAAGTAAATACACGCAACGATAATGAAATACAACAATTAACACTTGGTTGCATATGCCTGTTTAATATTCCTTGAATAATTTTGCAAACTTCTTGTTTTGGGCTTTAATTTTTTACTTACTTGATTTTATTTCGAAACTTGTAACGTTTTGACCATGTCTCAACTCGCACACATTTTACATAATAGGAGTTTGTTGAAAGTTGACAAAACTTGTTTTAACGTCGTTATTCGTTATTAAAGTCCAAATTCTTGTAAGCATCACGAAACTCTAGCAAAATG
>WSZQ02071920.1:0-22216 GCA_019419845.2 Weissflogia rhopalogaster
GGTAATGTTGACATTATTAGAGTAAACTTCAATGATATATAATATGATTTCTAAACGTGTTATCTAAAAAACGGTTGCAAGAAACTCTGACAAATTTCATTCTTAGTCGAATGGTATATGATTTGTATATATTGGGGAAAGTTATGTATAAAGAAACGCGAAATTTTAGAAGTCATTTCAAGTCATTTTTCTGTCAGTAAAATCATCGCCGTTATTAGACGCAAATTTCATGAGTTATAATATCAGTTCTAAGTAATCAAATGAAAAATTGTCACGGAAGTTTGAAGATATTTTCACGCTGAATCGATAAGACCATGATTTATAATCAATACGGGATTTGTAGGCAATACGGGAAATATGAAAAAAAAATGAAAAACCTAAAACTCGACATTCTTGGGAAAACACGTTTTTTACCCGATATATATCCCAATAAATCCTTAACATTAGTATTTCACTTAATTAGTATTTCACTACCTTTTAAAGTCAACAAGTTTTTGACTTTCCAAAGTGTTGAAGCGGTTTTTTGGTCTTTATACCAAATTTAAATATTATTTATATTTTAAAAGCTATCGACTTCTTTATGTCTTTCCGCTATAGATTTAAATATTTTCATATGTGCTCCCAATTACAGTCGTTACGCTGTTTAATAGTATCAATTCTAGTTTATTTATAAACCTGTATTGTTATCAGATTAATTATTAATTATTTTCGTAATTTAAGTTATCGAAAGTGGACAATTGTTCATATTAAAGTTTTACTGCGACTATCTTGCACTACGGATGTTAGGATTATGTTCACTTGGGGTTTAACAACACTAAATTTGCATGAAATTGATTAATTTGCAATTTGCAACACTGCACTTTTGTTCACCATGAATAAATCACAGAATCTACTCGGTTAAACTTTAATTAATATTGCATATCCGTAAAACTCCGAAACAAGTGTGAAAAGAAAAGTTTAAGAAGCAAACAAATTTGTCACTAATGATTATTTAATTTCTGAGAAAATATTGCATGAAACTGCCATTTATAGTGTTAATTAAAATTAAAAAAGAACATGTCTGATATGTGATCTTGCAGAAAGTCATTAACTCCTCGAAATAAATAACATTGTATGCTGTTTATTGCCTGAGAATTTGCGGCCGTGCATGATGGAAACGTCCGTAGTTTCGTTTTCTTCATTGTAGTTTTTTTTTCCTACGTTAATGAAGACTGGAGGAAACCCCACCGTTTCTATGCCCGTAGTGAAACCAAGCACATAAACTTGATTTCTCACACAGCGCTGATTTAAACACGTATTCACTTTTAATTAACTCGAAGGCGCATTGTTTGTGCCCGCAGAATATATGCGCGCTTTAATTAATCAATTCGTTTTCAGCGACATTTGCATTCCCCAGTTAGCGTCTTTTCCCCCAAATTCCGTGAGTTGGCTAACATTGAACCTTCACAAAATTCGTCACCTTGAAGATAAACTCTTTTGTTCAAACAGAAAAAATCGAAAACGAAAATCAATTTGAGGTAATTTTTAAATTAAACGTGTTGAAATGTCAACGAATTACGGATTCTCTTTAATCTACTTACTGTTTGCCTTCTTTTTTTATAATGGTACGGCTAGGTAAATCCGTTAGTTTGACTGTGCATTTGGTGTTGTACTTGATTTTAATTAACACAGCGCGAGGCAAAGTCAACGCGATAGCAATACAAGTTTCACCGGCCGATTCATCAGTCAAACTAAAACGAAGTTGGCGGCGCGGCGTCGTATCGCACACGATACGCGAGCGAAATACATTTCAACATTTCTACATACATATATACATATATGTTTGCCCTATAAATGCACTTCGACGGTGAAACTCAACTTTTAACGGTTTAATTTTAAACTTTTGATTGCGTCGTTTCATTGACTTAATCAATCGTTCTTCAACATGTATTAGGAAAGTCAAAAAATATGTTATTGATTTCAAAATGGGAAGCATTAACAAATATATGCACGACATTAGTTCCCGAACACAAACCCTCAAATAAACTTAAGTAATATAAATTTGATCGATGACCACTGTCCATGAGGTCCCGGGTTCGATTCTCGGTGGGGATGCAGAGTAAAGTGAATTCTTCTTCTTATCAATAGCCTCTAATTTATATTGAAAAAGAATTGAATAGAGCTAATGACCATAGCAGTCGATGCTCGGTAAAATCAAACAAAAAAATACATGTATTTATTAGAATATACAGCTATCCCCCGATTTAGACGGTAGATACGTTCCTGAGAAAAACGTGTAAATCGAAAATTAAACATTTTCAAGTCATAACCGTGTAAATCGAGAAGCTTGCAGAAAATGCATAATTTTGCTATTTAACAGCTGTGATTTTTTTCAATATTTTTAGGTGTACACAGAAATAAAAATAAAATGCATTGACAGGTGGTCCCACCAGAATTGCCCGCATTTTTTCCCTCTAAATTTTACTTTAATCACAGCCGTTAATTTATAATAATCAAAATTATGCACTCACTTGTAATTTACGAATACTCAATCTTTCTGAAACGGTGAAACTTTCACTCAAATACAATTTTACGTAGATAAAACTTTAATTTAATGCGAAGAAATACAGACACCGTGTGCGTGTGCAAGTCAGCTCATAAGCTCGTTCCCCGTGAGATGTGTACACAGCGCACGTGTTCAATCACACTAGCATTTAGTAGAGTGCGATAAAAACAGAAAAAAAAAACATAATGGAAAACCGTGTAAAAGCGAAAACGTATAACACAAGTACCGTGTAAATCGGGGGATAAATGTTTTATTGTTCAGTTCGCAAGCAGTCGCACGATAGTGTGCTTGGCCATCGCTGCGAAGATACAAAAAAAGTATATTCCAATTTTTGCTTAAAACTATAGTGACTAGCAGATAGTACATCGACATGGCCAGTGACGCCACGTACAGTGGTAGTCATCTGGGCCTAATTACTTGTGGCGAGTAGGCTTGTCAAAAGACCTAAGTTATCCCAGGACTAAATACAAATATAATTGACGGAGTCGACTAGTCGACTATATCAAAGCCATTATGTATGCAATGTTAATGAAAAACAATCAAAGTCGTTTTTTTTGTAGTGAGGGTGTCTTCATCAAAACAACCACATTGTGTTTGATATCATTGGAAAGTATATAATGTGGGGATATATTGGGACCATTTATCAGCAGGAAATAACCAAAATGTACCATTCTTATAGCCATGAATGAGTCAAAACCACTAAAATATATCTATGATCAAATATTGGTGCCTTCCACCAAATCAAAAGTATTCAGTATGGTATCATTACAACGTGCAAGTTTCCAAGAGTAATACGGAATTAGATTCATTGCGTTACGTCGAAAATTAGCTGTCCTTCCGGGGGGGCATGTAAAGCAGAAAACTAAAAACACGAAAAAACGGCCATCCACGGCTAACTCAAACATATTGCGATGAGCATCAAAAGAAAGGGCATGTTTGTGAGAGCTGAACAAAACAAATTCAATTTCAAAACGACTCAAATAAGGCAAAAGAACGTCAAATATGGGTGCCTGGGATATATAATATGGGAGGTTCTAAAATCAGTTTCTTCAAATACTCAGAAAGTCATCAACTGAAATGGTATCATCCCGGAGGCAGTCACTGATCATGCATATTCTGAAGTTATTTTCCTTTGAAATAAATAACAAAGGGATGCAAAGAAGCTTGACTGTTATCCCAATGAAATCCCTGAACAACATCTTGTATATCGCCATGATTTTTTTTTGCAATCGTTTGTAACGCAAAGGGGGTTCAATGATGAAGTTTGGAATGGGTTCAGTGCGAACTAGTAGCTGGAAAGCGTTAATCATCATTGCCAAATGAAGAAAATAATTAAATAATAAAAAGGAAATAATCAACCTGGTAACTGCATTCATTGGGCTCACGGTGCGCAAAAATGGCGACAATATTACTATGAAACTATATCCACGAAATCGCATGGCTCTGTCAGCACGATTGACAGCCTAGACCGAACTGAAATTTATCGTGTTGCTCGGGACGGAAGAAGACACCGTGCGTTACAAATTTGGTGCACATGTCCCACCCAAAAAAGACTAACATGCGCATAAAATCGCGTCCCGCAGAAACTGACCGTAACACGTTAAGGAATAAATTTTGACGCTTTGCAACAAGATGATGCAGTGTGGCTTGAGGAATGGCATGCTTCTGTTAGGGGGCGGCAAGTATACTCATAGTGTAGGATTTTTCCGGGATTGGTACTGTCCCGATCCTAGATTTGAGTACGAGACTCGCACATGTTTGATTTTTTATTCAAAATTAGGCAACCAAACACGCTCTTGGGATACATCAAGTAAAAGAAGATTGGAGATGGAACAGTTGAGATATATGCCCTCGAAGATATCCCAAACATTGACAAAAAATGCAATTTGACCTAATTTGCAGATACAAAATCTCAGATATCAATGTTTTGTAGAACCCCTAAATGTCTAGGCAAAGTTGCCAGTTTTAGACAATCCTGCCAGAACCATGATGCGCTACTCTTTGTTGGGAGGCCCTAGTAGGCAACTATATAAGATATCAAAGTCAAATTTGGCATTGCACCATAGAAGAACTTTTTGGAACCTCACCACCACCTCACCAAATCATTCGATTTGGAGATGGTCGAGTAAGGTCCTTCAGTCCCGTTGACATGAGTCAACTAGTTTTTACACACATATTTATGGAATTTTTAAATTTGAATTAAATTCTACCATGTACTTATACAAACCTATTTTATAGTTTTTTATATTTTCTGACACAACTCAAATGTCTTCAACCCACTTTAAATATTCAAGTCTTTATTTGTTCAATATTAGATACAAGTAGTTATTTTTATCAGATGAACAGCAGGGCTTCAGAAAAAGTGGACCCAATATTCGTAATAGTCAAGGTCAAGGAAAAAAACCATGGAATGGAACAAACCTGCGTTTTTACGTTTCGTGGACCTAAAAAGGCGTTTGACTGAGAGCAACTTTCAGACATCCTTAGCATACTTCAGGAAAGAAATATTCCAACGGATATAATAAACACGATTAGAGACATCTACAACAACAATGAAGTGTAACTAAACATAGATAATGTCTTAACAGAAACAGTAAAGATAGGAACAGGAGTAAGACAAGGTGATGCCCTTAGTCCGACACTATTTTACCTCATTATGGAATAATCAGCAGAATCCGCAAGTGCAGAGGACATAAAATGGGAGAGAAAGAATTGAAGGTCGTATGTTATGCGCATGATGGCTTGTTAATATCAGACACCGAAGATAACCTTCAACGAATGAGCTATCAATTTAACACTGCCAGCAAAACGGTCAATATGGTGATAGCTACAGATAAGACCAAGTGCATGGTCCTAGCACCACTCGCGATAAGGTGTAATTTGGAAGTAGATGGGCATTTCATCAAACAAGTGAACAAATTCCGATATTTGGACATAAACATCTCAAGCTATGCAGGAGTGGATAAGGAGGTAGCAGCTCAAGTCGAAAAGGTACTGAGAACAGCAGAATGCCTAAGAAATGCGTTATGGCACAATAAGAACGTAAGAACAAAAGCTAAAGTGAACATACATAAGGTGGTAGTTAGACCAATCCTTAAGTACTCGGCCGAAACATGTGCAGACCCAACAACTACCCAGAGTCTCCTCAGAACAGCAGAAATTAAAATACTGAGAAACATAGAAGGCAAAACCCTTCAAGACCAGATAAAAAATGAAGACATCCGAAGAGCTTGCAACAACATAGAAGACATTGTGCAATGGAGCAAGAACCGAAAACTCGAATGGACGAAACATGAATAGTCCGAATAGCCCGAGATAAATCGCCTCGTGGAAAAAGATCCCTGGGAATACCTCGTAAGAGATGGAGTGAACACTTAAACCCTGACTGGAGTAGGAACAGACAAAATGCCTAAACAAGAAACAGAAAAAGAAGTTATTTAAACTAACTTATAATAATAGTTATTCCTTATACTTAGTTATCCTAAAATAAAAGTTATCCTTTCTCTCTCTAATTCTCTAATAATGAAATATTTTTTCATATACGATTCTATCGATATCAAGATTTCTACGCAAAGATATTATCGATTGCAAAAAATGTCTGCTAGTCTAACACCTCTAATCACAGTGTAACGTTCTACTAGACTAATTTTAAACAATAACGCCTAATCAAAATAGAGTAACGAGCCTGATAAAGTCGCGGTAAACACTCGCTCAATCAATAACAAGAGTGGCGCATTCCAGCAATACGAAACCGAAATCGGTTAGCATCGACTTACCGTCTTCGCAATGCGTCTGACTGCACTCCCTGCAGACGGGCGCCATCGGCGCCAGCTGCTGGCCACGGCGAGCCGCCATCTGCTGCAACGCAAGTAGTTGTTGCTCCCCCAGCTCCATGTCCTTGTAGCCGTCCGGCGGGCTGAGCGTGACGGCATCGACGAATTCCAGCGGCGGCGCAAACTTTGGACTTTGTGGTGTCAGATCGTACTCGTACATGTTGCAATTGCAGTTTGGTTCGCAGCACGTAAGCCGCACCATTTCATGTTGATTGCAAGTGCAGACGCCATCGTCGTCTTCCTCGTCATAGTCGCAGTCTTCGCGAATCAAAATGATGTAATCCGCATCGAAGAATTCGTTCTTGTCCTCCTTGAAGATGACACGATTCTTCTTATCCTTACCGCGTCCCGGTTTCTTCAGCAGCGACTTGAGATTATCCTTGTCAGGATTGTGTTGCTTGCGCTCGCCGTCCGTGGTACCCATCATGCTCTTCATAGTACGAACACAGCAGTGACTTTCGCCAACATCCTTGGCGTCTAGGTCATCTTCGTGCTCGTCGAGTTCGTCGTAGACGACAAAGTAATCGCAGTCGGCGAGACTCGCATACGTGTCGTATTTGGACACGTCGAATTCGCTATTAATCTCATTGTTGTCCGAGCTCAAGACTAGATTCTGGTTGTCGTCATAGTCCTCCTCAACACCGACCACCTGTTTTTCTTCTCCCTGAGTGTGAATGCGTGCCGTCAGCCGCTCAGTATCACCGACCTTCAGATCGTCCTTCAGATCTTGCTGAAGGGTCTCATCGGTGGTGTCTTCGATACCAGCCGCTTTCAACTTGGCGCCGAGGTGTCGCAGCCGACCGTCCGACGTGCGTCGATTTAGCTCCTTGCTGGATAGCAGCAGCTCGTTGACGCTCCAAGACTGCACATGCTCCTTCAGCTTGTTCAGCTCGTTCTTCGTATTGATAAGCTCCAAACTGAGGTCGCTGGGTACGTAGTCTGCATGCGTGGCAATGCTAGTGATATCGCGCAGAATAGACGGTATCTCGCGTTCCTCGCCCTGCTGGCGGCATGCTGCCGTCCCCACCGACCATGCCCGCCGCCGCTCACTTTCACTAGCGTCGTCCAGGTGCGTGCACGATTCGTCGCGATGGTGGTGCGCGACAGTGCAAACGTTGGCCGGGGCGTCCGCGACGCGACTGCACCCTGGTGCCACCGTTGCGCACATCACGACGCCGCCGCCGCCACCATTCGCGATCGATGGCGGCCGCGCTTCAGTCTCGCGCACGTCGCACGCATTCACACGGATGTCCACTTCGCACGCAGCGCCCACGCCGCCGCCACCAGCATGTCGCTCACCAATATGGCCACCGCCACCGTCAGCGGATTTATTAATGAACGGGGTTGATCTATTCCTGTCGTTCATGGTGTATATCTTCATTTTATCTGCAAGCGAAATTGGGACGATATATTTACTGCTTTGATAGTATGCCAAAAGTACTTAAAACTTGGATCGTTTCGTATCTTGTTTTTACTTTAGTGTTGAAGGAAAGTTGTGTGTTTCTATTTATGTTATTGAAGAACTAATAAATTTCCCCAACCCGCACCTCTATTTTTTCAAACTAAACATGAAATATTATAATTTTTATTATCTGTATACTGATAAGCGTCACAGAAACGAAGTTTTACGTGATAAATTAATTGGCTAAGATTAGCTCAAAATATAGGTTTACAGTTAAATGGATGTTTATAGGTTAATTTTCATTCAATTTTATCTGCAAAAACTGAATTTCTAAAAAAAAAAATTAAAACAGGCGTCTCGCAGCAGTTACACCAACCAACCGTTATACCGATCGGCGTAATCGGAGCATATACGTCCGGAACAGCATAGAATGGTTCTCGAAACTAATGTTTAACAATTATTTTCTCGGAAACTATCCGGTAAGGCGTTCTAAGATTATTACCAGAATTTATTTCAAAGACAGTAGTACTCGATTATATGTTTAGTTTTGAAAACTGCATTTGACAGAGCTCCTGGTAAACAACTGAACAAACAATGAACAAAAAAAAAACAATCGGGATAGAGGTTTGAACCGTCTTGCAGTATATCGGAAGCAAAAACGACAGGCGACGCTGCAGCTACACCAACCAACCGTTATGCCGATGGGCGTAATCGGATGCTATACGTTCGGAACATTGTAAAATAGCTCTCGAATCAAATGTTTAACAATTATTTGTTCGGAAACTATCCGGTATTGCGTCCAAGGATTTTCACCATAATTTTTTTTCAAAGATTTAGTACCTAATTGTATTTTTAGTTTTGAAATTTGCATTTGACAGAGCATGGATTCTCCTTGTAAACAACTGAACAAAAAAAGACCAATCGCGATAGAGGTTTCAACCGCCTTGCGCTATATCGGAAGTAAAACCGAGAGGCATGGCAGCAGCTACACCAACCAACCGTTATACCGACGGGCGTAATCAGAACATATACGTTCGGAAAAGTGTAAAATGGCACCCGAAACAAACGTTTAACAATTATTTGCTCGGAAACTATCCGGTATTGCGGCCTACGATTTTCACCATAATTTTTTTCCAAGATCTAGTAACCGATTGCATTTTTAGTTTTGAAAATTTCATTTGTCAGAGCGTGGACTTTCTTGAAAACAACTAAACACAAATGTACAAAAAAACCAAACGCGATAGAGATTTCAACCGTCTTGCACTATATCGGAAGCAAAACCGACAAGCGTCGCAGCAGCTACACCAACTAACCGTTATACCGACGGGCGTAATCGGAGCCTATAAGTTCGGAACAAGATAAAATGGCCGTCGGAACAAATTTTTAACAACTACTCCGAATATTTATTTTTCAAAGATCTAGTACTCGATTGTATTTTTAGTTTTGAAAATTGCATTTAACAGAGAGTCCACGTTCTGTTGCTTGTAAGCAACTGAAAAAAAAATTAACTTCTGCATTATATTTGAGAGTAAGTTCTTAGCAATGATTCGATTTTTCCTAACTCATTCACACAACTACTATCATACAGTCTTGTTTGAACGCCCCCAGACTAGCTAGCATTGACATATCAAAGAAGAACATTTAGCACAATTAATGAATTTACAAAGAAATGAATTAATTGATATTGAAATTTAACAGGGAAAGAGAAAATTTGAAGCCCCCGACCGGGTTTGAACCGGCGACCTTTGGGGTACCGGCCCAACGCGCTACCAACTGCGCCACGGAGACCCCGGAACCAGCCAAGACATCGCGGCGCAAGGAAAGAGTTCATTCGAAGTACCAGGTCGGATTCCCGGGGTCTCCGTGGCGCAGTTGGTAGCGCATTGGGCCGGTATCCCAAAGGTCGCCGGTTCAAACCCGGTTGGGGGCTTCAAATTTTCTCTTTCCCTGTTAAATTTCAATTCCAATTAATTAATTTCTTTGTAAATTTATTAATTGTGCTAAATGATTACATGTTCTTCTTTGATATGTCAATGCTAGCTAATCTGGGGTCGTTCAAAGAAGACTGTATGGTAGTAGTTGTGTGAATGAGTTAGGAAAAATCATTACTAAGTACGTGCTCTCAAATATAATTCAAACTTCACAGTAATTGCCAAATTCAATATAACATATACCTTCTGTATATTTATATTATGTTAGTATAAGATACTTTTTTCATGACCTTTATTTTACCATATAATAAATTCCCGTAGATTAATGATTAGTAAATTACGAGTTCTGAAATGTCTTAAGTTTGTTTAACAGTATAATTCCGTGATAAGTTCTGAACTGCCCCAATTTATGATCCCCTCAAACGAAATTACTAACCTACCGTAACTCACGCCAATATCCCCGATGTATAACCACGTGAAACGCACAATTATCCAATCAACAAATCCATTAACATAGCTTTCCAGCCGAGTAAGCCTACGTACCTATGACGTCCCAAGCATCATCACTGCTCACACAACAATCACTAATTAAGTCGATTGTTTCGTGGCGCTCTCCCATAATCCCGTCGGCGTCATCATCGGTATTCTCACGCTGCGCGCTGGCGTTACGCGGCACAACAAAAATCGCTTCCTGCCCTGATGTGCACCCGCACGTCACATCCTGTATATTCTGATCGTCACGGTTGCCCGCTGCCCGCTGATAGCACTCGCACGTTGCCGCCGCAGCCACTCGGCAGCGAACATCCCTCTTGATGGCATTGTCTATATCTTTGGCGCAGCGGAATTCTTCGGGCGCTTCCAGGATGTGATCGTCGAATAATAATCCGCTGGCGTTTGACTCGAAGCACTCGCCCGAGCCGAAATTTACCATCGCTTTTTTGTGTGTATGCAGGAGCTCGTCGCTATGGTCCCCCATGAAAGTTTGATGACGTTATATCATCATGGCTGGAAAAATAAAATCACGGTTAATTGCGCGCGCATTTTGAGGGGTTAATAGTAAAACTTGAGTTGAGCGGGTAATTGCGTTCGGACTCAGTCACAAATCATTTTGTAGTGCCGCACTAATTTGGTCCCAAAGGCTTCCGAAGCGCAAGGAGATTAAATACTAGCGTTTGCGCTTCATTTCTCTGCCGGCTGGCAAGGCTCGTATTCGAACAATACTAAAATTCTTTAGTCTGCCAAATTACGAGCGGTCTATGAACGTTACGATGGAGAGCTTTGTGCCAGGTACAACTTCATCAAAATTCGATCCAGGCCTCTTTAAAACTTCTCTTTTTATATATCCGATTTTCGCACAAAACAATGTTACAAAAGATAATTTCAAATTAATAATTTCTTAAAATAGAACAATTCAAGTTATAATAAATATGCTTAGGTTAGGATCAACTGTCTAGGTGTAATTACCCATAAATTCAGTGAATTGAAATCTTGCGTTTCGTTCTTCATCCTTGACCTTAAAAGGAACCTACGCGACCGCAGCGGAAAAATGCGGAACTAAAACGTGAAATTCAATCTTTGTTCTGAAATATTTTCGGATTGATTCTTCATTAAATATAGTTTGTTTTGGTATTAATATTTAGACCTAAATTGAGTAATTATTGAAATATATACCTTGTATAAAAACGCCTTTTCCAAAAAATATCGAGTTTTAGGTTTTTTATTTATTTTTCATATTTCCCGTATTTGTAGGATTATAAATCATACACCAATCGATTCAGCATGATAATATCTTCAAACAACCGGAGCAGTTTTTCATTTGATTACTTAGAACCGATATTATAACTCATGAAAGTTGAGTCTCTTGAATAACGGCGATGATTTCTCTGATAGAAAAAATACTTGAAATTACTTCTTCTAAAATTTTCCATTTTTCTTATATTTATCTTCTTCCAAAAAATACAAATCATATATCATTCAACTCAGAATGAAATTTGCCACAGTTTCCCGCAAGAGATTTTTAGATAACATGTTTAGAAACCATGTTATAATTCATTGAAGTTTACTCTAATAACGTCAACATCGTTGCTTTCAAAATGACTTATTCTAAACATTACATTTTTATTCAAATTTCCCTTATTTCTAGTAGCATAAATCAGGCACCAATCGATTTTGCGTGAAAATTGCTTGAAACTTCTAGGATAGCATTCCATTCAATTCCTTAGAACCGATGTTAGATGACATCAAAGTTAAGTCTAATAACGTTGATGATTTCTCTAACACAAAAATTAATTGAAATTACTCCTTCTTCTAAAATTTCACTTTTTTTATATTTATCTTCCGCGAATAAATACAAATCATATATCATTAGACTCAGAATGAAATTTGCCACAGTTTGCTGCCACAGATTTTTGGATAAGATGTTTAGAAACCATGTTATAAATCATTGAAGTTGACTCTATTAACGTCAACATTGCCTATCTAAATAATGCTTGTTCTAAACATTTGTCTTCACATTTCCCTTATTTCTAACAGTATAAATCATGCAGCAATCGATTTTGCGTAAAAATTGCTTTAAACTCGTGGGACGGTGTTTCATTTGATTACTTAGAACCTATGTTAGAAGACATCAAAGTTAAGTCTAATAACGGCGACATTCTCGTTAGCAGAAAAATTACTTGAAATGATTTCTTCTAAGCATCACACTTTTATTTACATTTTCCACATTTCTAGGTATACAAATCATATATTAATCGATTCAGATTTAAATTTGTCACTAACTAGTGGAACAGCTATTCCTATTAATTGCCTAGAGTAAATATTATAGACTGTTAAAGTTGAGTCCATTTATGAAGGCATACCCAGAAGGTTTTGGAAACACAAAATCACATAGATTTTATCATCTACCAACACATAACCAAATTTGCACGAATTTTTGTTTGAACATCCTGCCTCTCAGAGGGTGCCTCTGGAAGTTTTGGAGAAAATGGAGTTTGTCATCTTATGGATGGCTCAATTGAAAATGTCAAATTTTAATCGTCATTTTAGGGCCCTTGCACAGAGCCAAAAAAATTGGCTCTAGCAAAATTTGTGCTCATTTGGGTCATAAACAACATATCAATAACATGTAAAGTAAATGTAAAAATAACATGTAATAACATTTAAAGGCGGTTGTGCCTCTTGTCACTGATACAAATATTCTGTTGAGATTTTATATTTCCTACTTCTAAATAGCAGGCAATCGGTAAGTATCAAAAACATCGACACTAATCTATACAATACTTTCTTAACATACTTACAATTAGTACAGAGTCCATTGTTTCTCATATTAGATCTAATATTAAAACGCTTTAAACTAATCTAAAGAATTCCGAATTCTTTAACAAGTTTACCAAAATAAAAACTTCGCCTAACACGATTTAAACAAAAAAAAAACTTCAGTACAGCCTAATAAAGAATAATTTGCAAAAGGCCTTACATAAAATTGTATTAGATTAAATCTGATTCCAAGCAATTTTATTCGCAAATTTAATGTCTGCCACGCGTGGGATGTCCCCATAGCCATTGATAATCTTGTCGGGGGCGGCATTTTCCCTGTATTGATCGTTTTGTCGGTTCATATTTACCACCTAGATATAAAATATAACGCAAACATTGCAACAAACGAGAAGTAACGATATTCCGTTGAACTGTGCACGACGAAAAAAACGAGTAAATATGGGATTTCCACATCCCTTTGCAACTTTACAAAAATGTATATAAGCTGGAAACTTGTTCCTTTTGAAACGTTAGGAGAAATACATTGAATGGAATAATTTGCCATTAATAATTTATTTGGACATTTATTTCGGCGCGTGGAAATAAAATGCTTGTGCTACACTCGAGGTTAAGTTCAGTTGTTACAATTTTGGAGAGCAGAAGAAGCGCCTCTGGAATGTATGTTTCCCTGCACGTAATAAACGGGGACGCTTTTATCCTTGACCCAAATACACGCGTGAGACCGCACAAGGATAGACGCGTGGATGTAACCTACATCGGCAACGAACAATTATCCTGAGAATTTTCTTTAAACCACATTGCTAAGGATTCTCAGCCTAGAATAAACGCTTTCTTCTCGCATCCACACGCCTTCCTCATTTTCTCTTATTATACATTTATTCGTAGTCGTAAGTCTTGTGCTAATTTGTTCAATGATGCAAACCATACTGGAAATGAAGTTTGAGTTAATCTTAATTTTTATGGTGGTACCGTTTGTCGTTTACTGTTGCTAGAATTAATTACGCATCAATAGTGTATCTTTTTTTTACGAAACCTTCGCGCGCTTGAATCTCCACGAAACCAACGATCGTCTACCAGATTGCAGTTTACCTAATGCGTAATTTATCGTCTGAAGTGTGAGTTAAGTGGATTCTTTTCGGACACACTTGGTAGCGTTTTGGTAACGTCTGGTACTGGCCTCAACGGCACCCATCCCAAATGTGATTAAATTCCGTTGCTGGGCGAAGTGATTCAGCGTTATTTTCCGGTGGAATGATTTTGTCGAAATGCGAACGTACATATGAGTATATATGCATTGTGTATTGAAACAAAAGTCCATTACTCCTTAATTTAGAAGAGAGCATGTTGAAATGAATCCACAAAGTAACGTGCGTGGTTGGATGTCTGCTAAATGAAAATTGTGGGCATGCCATTTTGTTCCAATGCTCATCATACCACATTTTTTCTTACTTTAAAATACATAAATTCCCTGGCATTCATTTTAAATATTGAAATATTCCGGAAATTATCATTTTTTAAAGTCTTCTTATTAACTATTTAGTAATGTTCCAACACTTTACGAGAGTGGATAAAATTGTCTATAGCATATCAAGAAAATTATATAATTCCTTCCAAAAATCCTTAAAATATCATAGAAAACTTTAAAATACATAAATTCCCTTTTACTCATTTTGAATTTTGAAATGAACAGAAAATCATAGCTTTAGAAAGACTTCTCATTGACTTATTAAAAATTTAAGAAAGTAGATATTTTTTTTCCATCAGCGTAAAGAAAACATTATAATTTATGTCTGAAGTCCTAAAAATATTACAGAATACCTTGAAATTGATAAATTCCCTTGTATTCATCTAAAATTGAGTAATATTCCGAAACTAATAACTTAACAAACTTCTCATTAACTATTTAAATATGTTTCAATTGCTTAAGAAAGAAGATAAAATTGTCTTTCTATCAGTATTAAGAAAATGTTAGAGTTCCTACCAAAAATCTTCAAAACTTTGCAAAAAACTTTAAATTGCATCAATTCCTTGGTATCCATTTTCAAATATTGCAATATTCTGGAAATAATAACTTTTCAAGGCCTTGTTACTAACTATTTAACCATGTTTCGGCAGTTTAAGAAAGTAGATAAAATCTCTTCTTCTTGACGTTTAGAAAATTGAATAAATCCTATCAGAAGTCCTTAAAATATTTCATATCAAGTTTTAAAGACATTAATTCCGTTTTATTAATTTCCAATGTTGATATTTTCAAAAAATCCTAACTTTTCAAAGACTTCTAATTAACCATTTTAAAATGTTTGAACGGTTTAAGAAAGTTGATAAAATTGTCTTTCTTTCTGTGTTAAGAAAATTTTATAATTCCTACCATACGTTTTCAAAATGTCGTAGAAAAAAACTTTAAAATAAAAAAATCTCTTGCATTACCTACAAATTTTGAAATTTTCAGAAAATCGTAACTTTTGAAAGACTCCTAATTAACTATTGAAAAATTTATATTTGTTTATTTAACGCGTACTTCTTACAATTTTATTCAGCGCATCAACCGGTTTCGTCGATTGGGCATCTGCAGAAGACTGATTTGCTTGTCGTATGCTGCATATCTTGTAACCTATCATATATGAAGGGGTTAGTACCATTTCGATTTTTGGTGTACAATTTCTTCAATGGTTTTAAAAGTGTTTCGAAATTGCATTGCAGTTGCTGGTTCATTAATGTGTTTTTTATTTAAGAAAGTAGATAACATTCTCTTTCTATCTGAGTTCAGAAAATGTTCTATTATCCCATGAAAGTTTTCAATTTTCAATTTTCCAAAGATTGAATATGTATCATAAATCATTTTAAAAATACTTGAGCCTCACCTAATTATTTTATAACATTCTATAATGAGCATAAATAACCGAATTCTAAAATCATTTGACAGGGACATCAATCAGTTCAATTGGCACAAAACATAAAATTTCCTGCATCAATAATAATTCCCACAAATTTCGTTCGCAGAGTGGTGCACAGCTTTTATTTTTAGACGCGAAAGCATGCTGGCGTAAACAAAAGAACACGCTCCATCATAATATTTACATTTACACGAAACGAACAAATTCCTATTCCTTGCAACACCTTCGCAATGAACACCCACAACATCTCGCGCCCGTCACCCATTAGACACGTGTCTGCCTCCGATGCGAATGCCACGATTGCATCATAACAATAAGCGATCGCATTCCGATAGGAACACTTCATGCGCTTACAAAATTTTATTTCCCATTCAGGCGAAAAAGCCGCACGGTGCAATTCGCCGCTCGTTCAGGAGATTCATCCGTGCGTTTGTCAGAAGTTAAACTATCATAACGGAAGTAACGGATACGCGCGCGCAACGGCACGGAAAATTTAACCATATGAGAAACCAACGCCTTTGTGTGCGTTTAAATATGCATTCGACGTGGGTGTAACTTGGCTTGATCAGAGAAACTGGTTCATTGTACATTCAATACTCATATTTTTCGGATTTCAAGGTGTTGATTAAATTATTAACATCACCTTTTGCGATTGCAAGCGAATCGGGTTGGAACTAAAATTACCTAATTCGCTCTAATTAAAAGCGTCGTTTATTTATAATTTTTGTTTGAGTTGGTTTAGCTTCATGTTTGGTGAACAATTAAAAAGTTGTGCAACATGAAACTGGTTTAAATTACTAATAAGATAAGAAAAACGCTTAAAGAACATGCTGCTTATTAAGTGAAGGAGTCTGCACGCAAAGTCTGTAGGTGATATCAGAGTTGTTCACGTACATGATTCACAGTTATTCGCCGTCCCAAAAAAGCAATCACGTCTCTTCTTGACCAAATTAAAACACGTCCGACCGAAAATCATGGCGAACGGAGGAAGTAGGGCAACCGCGCGTCGAAACCTACCTTTAAAGATGCATACTTTCGCCGTAAACACGAGCTAAACTTGATTTGGAATCGACACGAAATGCATATAATCGAATTCTACGTGCATTACCAGCAATGAGCATTTGCGCGTACAAATTCCAATAAAATTACAGTTAGCTATGGCACCAACGCGTAAACATCACGAACATAAACAAGTTTCGAACATGTTGGTTGGTTTTCTACTAACCTATATGAACGCCTAATCTCTATTCTTTGCGAATTTCAAAATTCACTTATTCCAAAGAAAAATCTCATTTAATACAGATGTGAAGTTAGTAAAAACTCTCAACATTTTTTTATTATAGATATCCATAAGAAAATATAAAAATCGGGGCTACCTGTTCTCTTCTCTTTAACATATGTTGTTTATCTGGGCCAAATGAGTACACATTTTGCGAGAGCCATTTTTTGAACCCATGTGATCCTACCGGAAAAGCCATCGTAAAATGACTCATATAATCTTCATGCAAATTTTCGATTTTGGAAATACCTAAAGTACCCAGTCAATTTTCTCATGGCTCGATGTAGAATCGGAAAGGAAATGAGTTTAAACATTTCAAGTAAATACCTCGTAATGTGACCCGGATATGGGCAAAAAAATAGTTTGATTGTTCCCATTTAAAATACATTGCGAAGGTGCAAAATTGATCCGGCAGCGAGCATATCTAACAGTGATATTCTTACCTTCTAGCAGCAAAGGACAGATTAAGGGAAAAAGTTTGATATAGTATATCATATTTGACAGTTTTACCAGATCGGTTTAAGGGTGTCCTACTGAGAAAGATTCAAAAGACACTTCGCCGACGCAGAACACCCGAGACGTGTTTTGTTCGATTGAAACAAAAGCGACCAGCTGCGAATTTTTATCACTCCGCCCAAGAACCTACCCAGTCACACCCGATAACTATATTGATAAAGATATCCCTGGAATTGTATCAAATCCGTGCAAATAATCAATGGCAATAATAAAAGGGCTGAATCTTCGGGCAGTACAGTGACCAAGCATGATCAGTTTAGACAGTTTAAATGAATGGCTCTATTCAATGTTGGAAAGAAACTTCGGTGGAAAATTCCCTATGCAATAAAACATTTCTCATAGGATACAATAAAATTTAGAATAGAACTTTGGTCGTATAATTAGGCTTGTTTTTAAATGCATTTTGTTCATATTTTGGGTGTTGCGATTTTCCACTTTTTCCGGTCATGTGCAAATTCCTTCCAGTTGTTTATCCCGGACTCTTAGATCTTGTTTTTTATCTCATCTAACCATCTGTTCCTTGGTCTCCCTCGTCCTCTCGTCGATTTGGGAAATCAGTTCATAATTTGTTTAGCTGGTGTTTCTGACATCCTCCATACATGGCCTATCTATTCTGGTGATGGTCTCTGTAGCATACATTATTACTGGTCTTATAAGTGTTTTATATATTTTTGTGTTCTTGTTAATTTATTTGCTGTCTTGTATTTTATTGTTTACACAGTATACCTTTCTCGCTGCTAGTAGTTTAGCTTCTATTTCTTGCTCATTTTCCCCTTGGAAATTTAATGTTACCCCTAGGTATCTGAAAGTATCTACTATTTCAAATGTTTCTTCCCCGACTTTTATTTCTTCCTTCGGTTTGGCTTTGACTTACAATTAGTAAATATGGAAACAACCGGATAATTAAGAATGGATTTTGATCCTATCTACACCGATTTGATCATGACTTTTTTTTCATCTGTATATTCCTCTTTGAATGTACAATAATTTTTGTTTGAATATCTTCAAGCACCCTCTTCTAGTTTCAGAGAAAATTGAGTGTATATGTAACCTTATGGACTTTATGACTCAATTGAAAATGTCAATCAAAATCGTCATTTTTGGACAATTGCACCGATTCAAAAAATTAGCGCTCGCAAAATTTGTACTAATTTGGGTCGTATAAACAAAATATGCAGAGGAAAAGGGATACTCTCGATTTTTATTTCATATTTTTTATTTATTATTTTTCTGGGATTTTTTAGTAACTTCACAGCGGTTGATTTAAAGATATTAAACTTATTCGACTAAATTTTAAGCAGCTCTATGGTACAAGAGCTAATAATAAAATATAATAGACCTTTGTACAAAGTTTTCTTTAAATTAGTTCTTTAGACTCTATGGTTTTATGAATTCATTTGGAAACAAATCAAGGTGAAAGTCACCGACGTAAAATTTTAATTCCTCCAGCACGAGTAGAAGGCGTCGCGCCTCACGTGGCTAGCCTTTTGAATCTGAATTTAATTTTGCATCCGAACGCGCGGCTTAGCTTCATGGGAAGAAATTAAAGAACTCGTACGGATACGTAAACAATATATGCGCCTCTGCAAGGCATTTAAATGCAATTTGCCATAAAATACCTGGAAGCTTAATACCAGTAACCTGACCAAAAGAACAACATCGCAACAGCACGCTAAAAAAAAGCAATCACTTTCAAAGACAACTCCAACTATCGCAAAACACAAAACGCGCTATAATCAGTAGTGTTTCTGGGTCAGATTCCACTGTGGTTTCTTCTTTTTACGGCAATAGACAACTTTATTATCTCTTTATCGTATATTTACCTTTCATGCGAGGTTCTGCGTTTGTCAAATCCAAATCGAGCGCAACTTTCCAATCACTCGATCACAATCCACGCCTTTTTATACGCAAAACAAGAAACAGGGACAGTCTACCAATCAACAATTGATTGTTTGGCGACCTAAACAATTGCCATTGTAATAGGACGGGACACTCTCGCACAATTTGTACCCTTTTACGTTGAAAACTACACACTTGGTCACTTAAGCTCTTCGCGCTGGTTTAATGCACAATTAATTGGTGAGCCCGGCAGTAGACGTTGAGTAGCAATAGGTGGCATTCACACAGAGAAGAAGAATTTCGAAATTTTGATAAAACTCGTTATGTGGTAACGTTCGTAATGTCGGCGGGTATAGAACAAGTATGAAAGGCGCGCGCACGCACCAGCACCGCGACGCGATTCGTTCAACACTGCGCACGGAGAAGACAACACTGCTTTGTGGAAGCCATGGACGCCATACCACTTTTACGTTCTTTTACTCTTCCATTCATTGCGTGCTTCATTACAAGACGATGACCGGTGAAGCACACTCTGCCGAATGGACAAAGAAACAAAGGGAAATATTAAAACAACTGTAATAACGAAAAAAACATCGTTCTATTCTCTTTTATAAGATATATCAATCATTTCCTTACTATTAAAAACACTATAGTTATTACTGATTAAATCTCTGGTATTGATTAGGCAAATGTCGAATTTGATTGTAAGTGGTTTCTGCTCCACTTTTGATTAAGTAATGATATTGATAACTTACTCATCACAACAGAGCTGGTAGATAAATACATTTCAAAGTTGTTTTTGATTCAGACATTTACAGTTTATTTTTGGTTCAATTAAGTGGGAAATTACGGCTGACGGTAGTCGACTGCTAATGGAGTTCAATACAGGTTCAAGTCCTGTCGGAGGCATTCATCATTTTCTCTTTCTAATTATTGCAATTCGTGATTAACATCCTAAAAATTGCCTACCGATGTTTATTTGTTCATATTTATACGTAAGCGGCAGCTTTGCTGTGGTCATACTTCATGACAATATGATGGTGGTAGTGCGTTCGAGAATGTAAACATCTAACATTTATATTGATGATACAGAAATAAATAACACACCAAAAGATAGACTAACACTTCGACGTCAGTAATCAGTAGTTGCAATATAATTTTTACATGTCTCTCATGATCTGTACCAGATTTTGTCCTCCTATCCAGAAATGAAGAAGGAAAGGAGTCTGAACAAATCATATATCATCATATTCCAAATTTCATAGGTGATGAAAAAATTACTTTTTACATTTTATATTGCTTGTTACCACTTTTTCTTGAGCATACCCTTCGTTTCGGGTGAATATATGAACACGCGCCTAATTTTAATGAAACGTGTTACGCGTTATATCGTACGCCCCTCAAGTTGTCAAATGTGCGATGTGACTCGCACAAGAAGAATGTCTCAATTGTCCAACACGGAATTGAATGAAATTTTTGTACGTGTAGTACATATACAGTGTTACCGGGTTTTTATGCCGTTTTGAACCGTTTGCTAAAAAAATTTCTAAGTTTGCTATATATTGCTTCATATATTGCTATATATTGCTAACAATAAGTTTCGAGTACCCCTCTTCTTCTATTATATTTACGGCGTTTCGTATGGCATTCGACGATGACTGAACAGGAGCAGTTTATTTCCTGCGGTATTGTTGAATTTGTAAGTCGGATCGGTCGGATCTAAAATTAAACAGGTAGAATGAAGATAGTTATCTCTGATTTTGTAAGATGGGCCTTTATTGGATAATCACCAAGTTGGCCAAGTTACACAAGAATATGGTAGAGTTGTATTGTTGTTACTTAATGAGTGTAATTGAATTAATAGCATATCAGTTCAGGTAGTTGAGCTTTGGATGGACTAGGCTTGATGATGAAATTTAATTTTAGATTGTTCATGTGGACCGCTGTGAAGTTAGTAAAAGAAAATTAAAAATGGAGAGTACCCCTTCTTATTTACATATGTTATTCATATGACCCAAATGCAAGTGACCTAAAAAGTTTGACATTTTCAATTGAGCCATCCATAAGAGGACATATAGACTTCATTTTCTTCGAAACTAGCAGAGGGTGTCTCAAGATATCCCAACAAAAATGATTACAAATTCAGAGAGGAAAATACTGATGAAAGAAATCATGATCGAGTCGGTGTAGATAGGAGAGAGGGTTAAATAAAGAGAATCCATTGATTCTTCTTTGTAACAGTTGAAAACAGGCAAAATCCATTCGGAAATGTCCGGTTGTTTCCATATTTACTAAGTCGTAAAGCGACGACAAAATTTCTATTTTAAAATTTATTGTATAAGAGAATTTTCCATCGAAGTTCCTATCCAAAATTGAATAGAGCCATTCATTTAAACATCTTCTAAACTGACCATGCGCCAAAAAAGTATCGGAATCGATAAGTATCGATACCGCGTGTCGATACTTTTATCGATACTTCAATTTTCGATACTTATCGCTATTATCGAATTAGTCATTTTCGATAGTTTTTGACATACCCCTACACTGAGGCCATCTGTTAATCACAATCACCATTTATGATGGTAATAGTACTCTGAACGACCAATTCTTCTCTGGTGCAGCGTTGGTTATTTTGAAAAGATGGAAATTCAATCATTAAATTCTTTATACCATGCAATAATATACCATCAAATCGACAAAT
>WSZQ02071931.1:0-16500 GCA_019419845.2 Weissflogia rhopalogaster
ATCAACACAACATTCTATTGTGTATCAGTTTATACTTGAGCAAACATACACACACAGACACTATACTTCAAACTCTCAACTTCAAAAACAACATCCAACTTCAAACATTCAACTTCACACTCTGCTGACACCTGAAATTCACTGCGAGAACTACTCTCAACCACAACAACAACATATATATCAACAACTCACCTCAACAACAAACAATTGTAGAAACAAAAAAAAACATACTTGTAAATAACAATACAAAAATCATACAAATAAATATTTAAAAAAAAAAACATATCCATGTCGGAAAGACCCACAGAGGTCGATAGACATTAAAATATGTGATATTATTATTATTATATTAATATTAATGAAAAGTTCATATATTGAAGATTATCGGCATTTAAGACATTTTACAGTCGTAGGTTCAACTTTTAGGTATTCAAATGTTGGCTCTTACATTACATTTCGTAGTGAAATGCATTACAAAATGTCAAAGCACACCACATAAACGGCATGAACGTAGAAGCTGACAAGAGTGAGAAGAGCATCGAAGAAGTCACCGACGACTTTTTCCTCCCAAGCCCGCGTTAAGGTTGGGTTTTATTATTATTGTGGCGACGCGTTTCAAAATCCTCCTCGACATTTGCGTTTGTTTAGAATCCGGTTTGCTCAACCTTAGACGAGTTCGGCGCCACAACTGATGATGTACACGATGCAAGTCAGTACTTATTGCAAATTGCAGTTATTAAATGTCAATTTTTTTTTTGTTAGCTTCAAATATGTACAAAGAATGCAAAGACATTCGTCCAAGCTAGTGGCGGATTATCTAGTAAGTTCGCCTAAGCGCGTGGCTAAGGGTCCCGATATAGAAAAGGCCCCATCGGAACAGAAGAAAATGAACTCGGGATTTCTGAAGTTTTGGCTAATACAATATCAAAGAAAACCATGTTTAGATGTGTGCAAATGCGCAAAGCGACTTTATGAAATTATTTCCCCGTGAGTTGTAAGTTCGCGGAGCTTCACTTAAGAAGATTTGATATGCCCAGCAGAGTAAGCAACACAAAAGAAATACACACGAAGAATACGGTACCGACGCGTAGGAATAATGGTGTAAAAGAACTTACTCTTGGTAATGCTGGACGAGTCTACCCCGAAACCCCGAAACCTTTATTGCCACTCTTGACTTTTCAAGTACGGTTGACCGCACCTTCATTGTTAAATGAATCGTTTACAACACCGAAAAATAATTTATGCAATGGGTGCTGCAAACGGTCAGTTTCTGGAAAAGGGGACTGAATCCTTTATTGCACTCGTCAAAGATATCCACATCAGTGGTTAGGGGGTAGTCGGCCGGGCGCATGCGCAACTTAAACAGCCGCTGCCAACTTGCCTAGCGGCAGGGTTGAAAACCTCCAAAAGAGCGCTTTTGCGCGAACAATGTGCTTATACGATCATAATACCGATGTCTTACTTGTCGATACCTTTTTTGATTACTTCGATTAACAATAAACATTATTTTAGGGACCCGAAGCACCTAGATGAACTTAATCTGCCGCTGCTCTAAACAATTTCATTTCATTTCTTCTCCTAAAATCTAACCTTTCTTATGGATTTTATTGACTGTCATACTTGACCGCACACTTGGTGTGCTATAATTATAAACAAAAAAAGCTTCATTAATAATTAGTTACGGTCTTAAACAAATGCAGAAAAATATCCAACGGCGGAGTTTCTAATTAAGCATTAAATGACTTAGGACAATTAACAGACTTTCGTGAAACTCCTTTTAGTTCATATATGGTAAGCGTTTGTAATATGACTCGGATTATTGTTGATTATTATTACTATAAAAGTTAGTTTAGTCAAGTAATCCAACTTTTTTTGTTAAATTAAATTAGAATCAGGTCATTTTTGCTCAGAATAGATTAGGTTAGGAAAGATAAGGATAGTTAGATAAGATTGGGTTAGAAAATGATAGGTTATCATAGATAAGGATATGTTAGATAAGATGAAATCAAGAGACAGGAAGCTCAATTGTAATTGTAATCATATCCATTAGAAGAGAATCGAGTAAATCACCAACGCGTCTCAAGTCTCAATCTCTCGACGGTGCGCGCGCATGCGCGTCGCGCTTAGAACGAACTGCATGCGCGCATGAATCGTCTTCACTTTCTCTATCGACCTTTTCACCCGCCGCGAAAGTTCCCATAATATTATCACGTCGATAATGTCACACAAAACAGCGCGACCGTGTGCGCGCATAGTGCACCAACCAACCAGAAAAATGATAACAGAACAATCGCGCATTTCCCATGTCAGCGCACAAATCATATATTCAACCGCTAAGCTTGCTGCGCGAATTGCGCCCTCTGAATTGCCAGTGCGAATGTGCGAAATGTGTCATTGACCATTGAGTGCGTTCGATTCGTTCACGCTCATTGCGCGTTGTATGGGCATGGTCTCACGCATTTCATTACGCAATTAGAGATTTTATGGTCATTGTTATCCACCTTGCCTGTATTTGCATATAGTGAAAACTTTTAATTTCATGGCTTATCTCCAAATAAATTGTTAGAAACTATTTATAAATTGGAATATAAAATATCAAGAAGATATCCTCATTGTCTACGAATGGTTTACAATAATAGTGAAATACGGCAATTTGCATATTTGTCCATATACAAAGTATGAAAGAAATTTGTACATTTGAGCATTCCAAAAATAAAGCGTGAAGAATATTTTTGCAAGGATAATTTTATAATTCCTAATCAGTAAAGTGATAATATATGCAATGGCAATAACAGGCAATGGTGTACGATTTGTAAACGGGACAAAATTGATTTATTTTGTGTCTACCTAGCGTTTCGGTGTTGAACAGTGCGTCTTAGGTTAATCACACTTTTATGCTGCTTTATTCAACTATATATTGCGTATCCTATGCGTTTTTATCAATTTTAAAGAGGCCAACAAATTTATAGAGTCGGAGACATCAGCAATTAGAAATTTGTTTATATTATCTTACTTAGCTTTAGTTTACTCGTTTTTCGCTTTTTGTCATATATTTGTTTTTTGCTCATTAATTTTCAGTCGTTCAGTTCATTAATTTTCAATCGTTCAGTTTTAAGTCGAATACCATCAAGTTTATCGTCATGTTTCAACTGTTTGGCCTGGTCAGAGAGTACAAGATTTTCTCGCAGTTGCTATGATTCAAAACGCTTGAATTTTTTTTTGAATGACAATGCATTGCATAATTCACAAGCCCAGTGTAATTCGTTAAAATTAAAAACTGGTATTTTAATCCTTAATTTTGATTAGAAACTATGATTAGAAAAGTATCTTGCAAAGATTATGAAATTTGCTTGAATGAGATGTCGAGAACTTTAATGGAAAAGTTAAATTGCATGTTTTTATACAGTTTAAAATTAAAGTTCATTTTTTTACATAAAAATTCGACTTTAAAATACGAAAAAATATGAAAACATACGTTATTTCAAGAAATAAGCTTTAGCTTACTCGTTTTTCGCTTTTTGTCACATCTTTGTTTTTTTTTCTCATTAATTTTCCAAGTTTTTTATTAATGGAGAGAGAATTAATGGAGAGGACTGTAGGTTGTTGGTAAAACATGTTGATACTTTGATGTGAAAACAGTGACAAAAATTATGTTTTCACATCAATGAATATCATCAATTTTGTAACTTAATCCCATACATATGATAAAACAACGCACGGTAGAATCAACGAAAATGCCCAAATATTCAAACTAAATCGAAATAAGCATATATAATTAATAATATATAATTATAAAGCTGAGGCATCCATTCTGTAGTCCGCCGAAGATATTTTCCTGTAGCCCTGTAGCAATGGGACAGTAAATCAAAATAAGAACAAAGGAAATGAGGTACCTACAAGTAATTGAAGGATTAGAGTAGATAAAGAGAGAGAATAAATAAAATCAGAAATGAGACGATATTCTCAAACAAATAGCTAACACTATACTTTGTGATGAAGATAAAATAAAATTTACCAAAGCGAAATACAAATGTGAATATAACAAGTTTCGTAATGCAACAATGAAAGGGTTGTAAAATCGTATGATTAACTCAAACAAAAGCCAGAATTTACCGTAAATGTTGAGATTTTCCCTGATGTAAATATGTGAATACGTGATAATAAAATCACACCGCATTGTTTTCTATTCATTATGTGCACATCCGCAAATTACGATGATTTTCGTGTAAGATCCTGCCAAATTGTGCAGGCGCTTCTCACTTCCTCTCACGATTTGCAGCCGATTAGTTCGTGCTTAAGACTATAACTCGACGGATTCGGTGAGCCTTTCGGGCTTCTTTTATTTTTCGTTTTTCAAGTGAGTAATGACTGTGTGCACTTTGCGAGAAATTTGCCTGCCAGCGAACTTTGCTTCAATTGGCGTATCGTTATTCTTCGTCGCTCATTAGGCGCGATAAAAATCGGCACGCATGTCAACCTTCCGGCATGTTTATGTTGGCAAACAATAGGAGAGCACTTCCTAAGTTCCTGAATTGATGAAGAAAAAATAGATAGCACAAGGAACTGTTAACATTTACAGTTTATTTTTACTAGAAATTGTTCAAATTGTTGTTTTAATGGGATGTGAATTTATACCTATTGAGAGATTGCGAGTTTTAAAATTGTAATAATAATAATAATAATATAATATCACATATTTTTACGTCTATCGACCTCTGTCGATCTTTCCGACTTTGATATGTTCTATTTATTTTTTGTTATTTGTTATTGTTTTTTTTATTTATTTTTTTATTTTATTTTATTGTTTTTGTTATATTTTATTGTTGTTGGTGTGTTGTTGTTGGATGTAGTTCTTGTAGTGAGTTATAGATGTTTGAAATTGCATGTTGTGTTAAAGTTGAATGTTTGAAGTAGTGTGTGTGTGTGTGTGTGGGCTTAAAATTATATTTTGTGTAATTGAAAGTTTTTATTATTTGTAAAAGATTGTTAAACATTTTAAAATGAAAAAAAAAAAAAAGTTTGTTAATAAATTTCTCATGTTTATATTTTTCATTCCTTTAGAAAATGATTGAAAAAATACAAAAACACCGGTTTCGTCACTTTTCAGTTTCTAAAATTTTATTTGAAGTAAAATAACAAAATGGGGACCAAGCCGCTGCCACGGTAAGTTTGGGTTTGTTTCGTCAAATTATCATTTAGACCACTGCTCCGCAATTATGCTTCGCCACCTGTATTTCAGCCCGGGCAGCATCGGAACCCCGAGCGTGCACCGAAATCATTTTCAATATATACGAATTAATTTGTACAGTTCTATTCGAGACGTTTCAAATTTAATAAATTTTAATAAATGTCCGAATAAGTATATAAAAACGTTAATATTACTATTCCATAAGCATTAAACTATACTACATTAATTTACAAAGTACTTAAGCGAATGTAGATTCATTAACCTAAAACAATTAAAAATTAAATGTGTAAGAAATTAAATGACTTTGAAATGGGTTTAATAAGTACTTTATATTAAAAGGTTACCTTTGTAAACAATAAAAGTAATTTCTTAAATTTTATGACCGCATATCCAAGTTAGAATAAATATTTTAGAAATACTAAATTTGAAGGAAAACTTGGTTTTGTGGAATATTGATGGCGCTACTTATTGATATTTATTTAAAACTATATACATTTTCGGAAGGAAAACATTATTACAGACTTTTTATATATATAGAGTTATTAATAAATCATTCTTATCAAACAAAATATACCTATAATGTTTATAAACGATGAAATAATAATTTATAACAAAAATTTGCGATTTGATATCGCTAGGGAAATATAGATGGCGGTACGTCTATCAAAAACGAAAATGTCTTTCTTTTAAAAGGCATAATTCAAAATCTGTTTTCTAAAATGAAATATTAATTTGATTTTAGGTAATTATTACATTTCTAACTTAAGCTGGAAACATTACACTTCAAAGAGTGGAATAGTCTTGATGAAATACTTTTGTGCAATCTGCATTTCTCGTGATTGGCAAAGTGCTCCACTTATAGCTACACGAAGGCGAACACTAAACAATCGTGGCGTACAGCATCACTACCGAAACAATAAATTAGATTTCGATTTGATGCGGCGCCGCCGGCGATCAGGATAACTGAATGAAATTGATCGCAATTGCAAGCGATTTTGCAAATTACGTTTCGTTAACCTTTTCCCTCTGCATGCGCAATCCAAATCATGAAAATTGATATTTAACTTTTCTCTGCATACTCTATTACACTTTACACATCGCAAACTCGCCAATTTATATCAATTTCGACGGTTGTTTGCGATGTTTACATATTATGTGAACATTGCTTTCAAAATTTTAGTTCTCAGTTCCTATGAAAGTTGATCTCTTTAATTAAAGGGAGGAAACGCTATACTCTAAACACGTTTATTATTTTCAATTTTCTAAATTCACAAATAGATAAAGTTTTTAATCATACATCGATTAGAATGTATTCCATTAAAATATAATCAAAACATTTAATTTTATTTCGAATTTTGTTAGTTTTAATTTGTAAAATATGTTCATTGAAATTGATAGATTGATCTATCACAATTTAAAATTACATATTATTAACAAAAAAAGTTTTCAATCAATCAACAATAGTGTTGGATGTTGAAATTAATTACTGTGGTTATTGAATCGTATAAAATGCAAAAAAAATGTTCGTTTGTTGATATATGGTTGTGAATTGTTTCATCCATTTATCGCTCCTATTTTCTTCTTCTTCTTCTTTAACTTGGCGTGAATTTCTTCAGACTATTGCGTTGAGAAACCATCTGCTATTGTTGCCGTTTCGGTTTCGGCTGCGTGCTCTCATTGTTCGCTGCGATTTTCATGTTTTGCTGGAAATTGAATTGAATATATCTCGCAACAATTATTATTTGGGTGCGACCTGTGAATAGATCTGTACTTTATATAGCACTCAATAGTTTCGACAGCTTTGACTAGTGTTTATTGACTTATTGTTTAAAATAACTTAATGTAACCTGATATAAATTAGATTTAACCTATTGTAAGACATTAATGGACTTTAGTTAACCTCCTTTCAAGCTTTTTAGATGTTAATGGCACACTATTGAAGTAAAATAATGGATGTACTCAATTGTTTCGTAAATTATACTCTGCTAACCGATTATGATCAACTAAAATAATATAAAAAAACTACAGTACATCAAATTTATGCATGTATAGTAAGTAATTGAATAAAAGTTGGTAATTAATGCGCATTATAATTAATTAAAATCTACACCTTTAAAAATAGTTTGATTTAATTTTATACAGGTTTAATGTAGGCAACTAATAATACAACAATAGTATTTATATAATTCAAACTTTAATATCTTTCGAAAGACATTAATAAAAATAGGAAATCTCATATTAATTGGATGTATAGTTTTGTTGTGATTTTATGTAACAATTATGATAGTTAATAAGAATAAAATAAGAACAAAACTTTACAAATCATCTTGCACATCTTTTGTGCAATAACTTCGAAAATACTGTAATTATCGAAATGAAATTTTGAGAAAACTTGAACAGTTTAGCTATTGATTAAGACTATTTTTAAAAACCTACTACTTTGGCCAGGTAAATGAATTCACCTTAAGTCTAATTGAATTAAGTCTAATATGAAATAATATTACATTAATACGTTTTAATAATATATGTCTTAAAGTTAAAGAAATAAAACAAACAACATCACTCTCAATAATAGATTATATTATCAATATAATAAAAATTAAATAGATATATACAATATATCAGCAATGGGCAGTCTTACGCATTCCAAAACGTGCACATTGACGATACTCGCTTGAAAATCAGCTATGCTAACCGTCATACACAACTCGGCATACATTCAAAATCAGTACAGGTATATATATAACAATTATCAAATAAAAAATGAAAAGGTTTGCCGAAATATACACTTACACAAACTTATCCATATGTACAAAATAACAGAATTCAATCAGAATTCATTTCGATTCAATAGTTGTATAAATAATAATAATAGTGATACGTACACTTAGAACATTATCAAAAACGCAGTCGAATATACAATATTTAACTTTAAAGTCTGGGTTACCCGAATATAACCTCGAAAATCATCAATCATCACGAATTTTATTACGCGAATGACATTTTGGATATTTTGGGAAGAGGAATTTGCGCCAAAAGCAAAAAAAGCAACGAATTTCGTAGTATCACAGCCGTTCGAGATGATGATCTTCCTTATCAGTGTCAGTGGGTTGGAGGGGTTTTGAGGGGAGTTTAGTGCGTGCGGTTTTAAGGTTAGGGTGCTTATGTTTCGCGCACAGTGTGTAGGTTATTATTTTTGGGCGTATCACATGCGGGGGCGGCTTCGCAGTGGTCGCTAGGTGGTGCTAGCGTTTTGTTCTCGAAAGCGTAGAGGCGCGCGTGCGTCGTCGGCAGGAGGTTGTAGTTATAGGGTTGGTGGGCGGCAGCAACGCGCTCGTTGATGTTCTTCGTGAGCGTGATGGGCGCCGGCAGGGTGTTGCGTCGGGGCGGCGAGGGTGGTGGTGCATAGACGAGCATCTCAGGTTGCTTACGGAGGAAGGGCTCGGCGGCTGCCACTACTGGTGCTGCACAGTATGCGTGATCGTGATGTTTGCAATTGTTGCGTGGTTTACCGTGAAGGTAAGTACAACTGAAAAGTTTAAAAAAATGTTTAGAATTGGGAATACTAATTATTCATAGTGGTTTTCATAGTGGTCCCTTTGTTTATTTCTAATGTAGTATCCATAGAATTCGCAAGTCTATTTTACCCGTGAATCATTCTAGGCCCTGATTGAATTTTATAAGTTCTAGAAACATACGCTTAATTCATTTATGGTCGTAGTATTCATAGTCGTTTTTTTAATAAACTGGGATCGATACGAGCTCTTTGAAATACTGATGCTAATCTAAAAGCCATGTTAGATGTTTTGAAGTTTCCAGGAATGAATATTTGGTATAATCATGCAAATGTTTGAACATAAATGACAAACAAATCTGATTATGAGCTTAAGGCTACCCAGGAACTGGCAATGATTACCAGGGATACATTTATTGATATGTATAGATCTTTCAGCGTTTCCCAAACGCTGGTATCACATGTGTACACCTTCAGAGATAACAGACGTATCAAGTATCGATATTTCAGATACCGATACTTTTCGAAAATCAAGGGTGGTATTAAGAGCTTATCACGGAACATTGTAGAATAAATTAGAAACAACTATGATCATACATGTATTGTTATAAATTATGGTAAATGACTGATTGTCGATTGTCGAATTTGTCGAATTCGATTGACAAATCTTTAGCAACTTCCCAGATGTATTGGTAGTTTCCAATAGACCCGGTATATACCGATACTTATCGATAATAATGATAATAACTTACCCCAAAATGAAATCTGCCTCTTTGGGTTTGTAATTGGTGTTGTTGGCAGACTCGGTTTTAAGAATACGAATGGCGAGGGCGATTAGTACGAACAGAATAACTGCCCCACAGATGGGTACTGCTATAGTGGCTGCTTTGAACCATACATCCGAATCGCTATAACCTGTGTTTATTTGGCTGCCTACCACCCGACTATCATCGTCACCTGTAAAGAAAGTAGCATATTTGATATAAGGTTACCTTTCACAAGTTAAACATTTCTAGGTTAATATTAAGTAGTATCAAGCAACATAACCTTAATGTATGAAGAACCGATGTTTTACATGAATGCTATATGTTAAATTGTACTAGACAATTTAGATCACACATACCTAAACTGGTGTCATTAATGAGATCCTTTGTCTGTTGATTATCGGCGTGATTACACATATCCTCATGGCAGCAGTGCACTAGCGATCGGGGATGATCATACTCATCGTCATTACGTCCTGCCCGATGCCCACTCGCAGGATATCGGTTTCCGTTGGGCATCCGCTGGCAACGCTCGCGTTGTCCCCTGCAAAAACCAGGAAAAAGGAGGTCAGTCTCCGGTGCAAAACCACACACACTCACTCGTACATCATCCGCAGTGTTAAACAGTTTGAGGAAATTGGCACATACTTATGATAATATATAGCGATCTGAGGAAACAATTAGTGGGGACATAACCTAGCTCGTGGATGGACTCGTAAATACTGCGGAAATACAGCACACTCATTACGGTGCTTATTCTTGCACGCAGCAGGCAGCGGCGTACATACACGGTTGTTATTAGCGGTTTTCGGTTTGGCTTGCGTTCGGCATTTCCGCGCTACCCCACGCGAAATAATCTCCAGCAATTTCGCATTAGACGCGTCGAGTTGAATGCTTCTGCATGTCTGCATTACTTCGCGCAGCTGATGGCATACGTTGCATGCTAATGTACGCCTTCACCGGCTGTCAGTCACAGAGAGGAACGATGGTAACGGGTGCTAATTGCAATGCGCATTTCCAAAGTGATTAGAATATAAGAAATTTGATTAGGCTATATAATTTATAGCCTAAACGTCTTTTTTTATTGCTTGAAGGTAGGTAATTTTAGATTGGGTTAATACTTTCAATATTCCGTTAAAGTTTCAGGGAAATAGAGAACATTGATATAATCAACCTAAGATTGATACATCCTTAAGAACCCTGTGTGCTTCCTGAGGTGTATCCTTTATAAAATTAGATCTTGTGCAGAAAATGTCCCTGTGGTGCCCCATTCCTGGGAATTCCATTTTTCTTTACTGGCCCTACAGCCCGGGTCTTGGTCCCCCTTCTCTATAACCCCCATTTCGATTATTTCTTGATATTTCTAATTAATAGCATCTATCTTTCAGAAATCCGTTTGAATTTTCCTTCACTTCTTTTTCCCACCTTATTCGTGGACTTCTACTTTTCCGGCTACCTTATATATTATTTGACATTAAAAAAAATTTTTCATCCATTCTTGAGGATATGTGGGTCCTCCTCGACTGGCCAAGACGGACATTTTCTAAGGAATATGGGAATATGGTAAAACTAAGAAATACACATAGCTATAGGTAACCAAAACTAAAACTTTTGTCTTTGCCAAGTTAATTTGTTCATGTTTGGTTATATTAATGGTCCTGAACTAAGATATTCTATGAAAATAGCTGCCAGGTTAGCATGTTAAACCAGGGCAAAACGAAGAGAATGGGAACAACACCTAAGAAGGATGACATCCGAAAATCAAATTGGGCCATCACTAAAAAGGTTTTGAAAGATTCTCCAAAGGAATACGACCTAAAAATATCTCGAAGAAATACACATAGGTATAAGCAATCAAAACTACACGCTCCCCCGTTTTTCTGTAACCTTAAGAAAAACTAAACAATAGGCCCATAGCGTTTCCAGCTTCGCTTGTTTTAATCTTATTAGCACTTAACAAAATTATACGTTAAGTGCACTAAAGGAAGGTGCAAGTACAATGTGATTGTATTATGGAAGGAAGAATAAACAATAGTTGAAATTATGCGATCAAGATCGTATACAAACGACGGACGAAACACGTGGGAGTGGTTGAGAACCAGCGAAGAGGTCTTTATCCCATGTGGCCGAGAGTATGCTCGCTCGCTAGCTCGTCGATTAGATTGTTGGGGGCCTTTGCTGGCTGCCATTACGTGATCGGCCTCTCTGCCCGCACACAAACCGCATTGTTGTTGGCCGCGATGCTCGCCGTGATCGCATTCGATACGCTCGGTGCCCGCGAAGCGTACGCATTATAATTGAATAAATAATACACACAATCAATGCGCTGATTGCGTCGATAATGAGCACTTGAATGGCGCAGGCGCAACGAAGGCACAATCTAAATAAACGCGCGAAATCAAATGATTTGCAAGCAAGGCTTTGCAATCGAAGACAATTGCCCCTAGATGCGGCGGTCGGATTGAATACGGTGCTTGTCATCTCGATATTGCGGCGGTTGCCGGCGGTCATCCGATACAAATTGTCAGAACAGGGGGCCCCGGGGTCGTAAATGTCATCGCAGAGGATTTTACGCGTTGGTTCAGAGCCATAAGCCAGATTCGCTGAGCAAACGATGCGCGTGCAGCGCATAGGACCAATATCAAATGGTGGTAATTAAATTTCTTGGAATTTTTGCGCCAATTTAATGGCTTTTAATTTTCTGTGCATTTTTTTTATTTGGAGTGGTTCTTGTTAGTTTATAGTGTAGGGGTTTGATCAGTGTGGAGTTTTTTTCCTACAGAGTCGAGTTGTATCAGTGTTGTTTCAGTTAATTCATAGTAAAGTATATTCAAAGTTGAGTTTTTCCCTCAGAACGTTGCCGGTGTTTCTCTATCCGGAGCTAGTTACCCTTTGAACACAGTACTGTGCAGATCGTGTTTTACGCGTACTGAGTGCTATTTGATACTGAATATTGCATTTTCCGGATCCCCACCATGGCAATGTAGAAACTATATGACTTCAGGATGCTATCCTGAGCTCTTCGGGCATGGTGCTTAGGTTAACTCATTTCCAAGCGGTTCTTTCCTAGTCGAGTGAGTACAGCTCTGGAGAAGGTAATCATAACATCCCAGACTTTTTTGGTTGAATTGAAGATCTTCTTTAAGTCTTCTTTCATCGAATCTGTTCATCTTTTCCGAGGTTGTCCGATTGGTCTTGTTGCGCATAATTTCGAAGTTAGGTCTGCTCTTTTTAGGTATCTACTTTCCTCCATTCCAATGACGTGCCCCGTCCATCTCACAATCACTTGTTTGATTCGTAAATACTTCGATATTGGACATTCGTTGTAATTTTGATATGGCTCGTGATTGAAACGATTTCAGTATGTGTCTCGTTTTTGGTCCTAGAATTCTGCGTGGTATATTTCTTTCAAAAGTGTTGACCTTTTCTGCACTGTTTTCTGCATGTCATTGTCCAGATCTCTGATTGTATTATTGCCTTGCACATCTTCAGTTTGTCTTACAACTAGCAATGCACGTGTGCTGATGTTAATGCAAGCTTTAACGCGTAGTAATTCTAGTCCTTATTTCACCATCTTGTCTCGGTGTCCGTCAAGAATTAATCCCAGATTTACGAACCTATTTACCTGTGCAAAGATATTCTCTGTGTGTAAGACTGGTCCTGAGGTTCTCGCTTGAATCATGACTTTCATCTTTGTCAGGTTAATTTGTAAATGTTTGGCTATATTAAAGGTCCTTAACTACAGATATTCCCTGAAAATGACTACAAGGTAAGCGTGAAACCAGGGTAAAACGAAGAGAATGGGAACAACACCTAAAAAGGATGGTTAACACCCGAAAAGCAAAGTGCGCCATGACTCAAAAGACAAATACAACAAGATCAATGATAGATCACCGAAAAGATAGCCAGTATCGTGGACATCAAAGTCTCAAAAGGAGAAAGGGTTAAATAAACAGAAGCCATCCTACACAAATAAGTAAGAGAAGAAGAGGCTCTAGAATGGTTGTATGATTGATGTGTTTCTAAAAGTGCCCAGACCTTCCAGAAATATTTATTGTCACTTCACACACGTTCGTTAACTGCGCATGCGCATCGCACTAAGCAATTCTCGAACGTTCATAGTTCCCAAACGAATACCGCAACCAATTCCATTTACATTCCCGCTTTACAGTTAGCGGCAATTCGCGTGCGGAGAAAGGTGCACGCTGGCAATGCCTTCAGCTACGGCCGCATGCAGGAATTGCATAACGGAAACGACGCAGCAGGATAATCAAGCTCCACGTAGATGACTGATCACGCAGCAATCGTACGCGCTTCTTTTGCGCCCAAGGCGCGTGGCAAACTTTTACTTCTTACTTATGCGTCTCGTGTGTGTACTGCGTGAAATAAAAAATCGCGCCTTAATTATGGTACCTGTTACTTGCGGCTCGACCTGCTGCAAACCGCCGCCATTATCACCGCGTTTGGTGCAATCGACAACAAACAAAAACAACGGCGAGATCTCCAACGCGATCCAACGGCACTTTGCATTGACCCAAATTGTTCAATGCGCCAGCGCCAGGCATCGCATCACGATATGCAAGAAGTAAAAGGTTGAATTAAAAATATTCGAGGTAAAAAAATGCAAAGCGCGAGAATGTCGAAAAGCGAGACGCAGCGCACATCAACAGGTTGGCACACGCACCTGTGGCGGTGCAGAGTTTCACCGTCATTAGCATCGGTAATATTGTGCGTCAGTCTTGTGAAAACCGTTCTGCAATATCGATAAATAATCCTTTTTATTACATTTATTAAGGGGCTGTTTAGTTCTTCTAGCAGCGAAAATTTGAATTAAAGTAAAGAGGACTAAGAGATCTCTTAAATTATATCTGATAGAGTTAAAATCATTTCCAAGTCTAAGATGTGTTCAGGAAATTACTATGATGTCAGTTCTCATGGATGTTCAGTTGTTTAGAACGTATGATACTTCTAGTTGAAGATATTTAGGTTTAGGAGCTCATAAGTAATGAACACATCAAAGTTCTTAATAAGAAACTATAAAATTACATAATTGAAAGTGTTAGGATTTGATGGAAAGTTTGAAAAGTTCCTAAGGATTTACTATGATTATCATAGTTTGTCCAAATTATCGAGTGTACATGGCAAAATATAGGCGCATGATAGTAAATATTTATCTGAACCTAAAAGGAACCTATTTGACTGTAACAACTTCAGTATAAAAAGGCCTTCAGCCGACTGAAAGTTCGTATCCAACCGCTAGCCACTATATCTGTAGTTAGTGCGAAATAAGCTAGCCGAAATGTTAAAAACCCATCAGCGAGTCTTTGAATGAATTCTTGTTTTGCACTTGTTTATTTTCTAGTTTCTGTCAGGTTAGGAAAGGTCTCCTTAGGAAAACCTTTACCTCGATCGTGAGAAGGCATTCATAGTCATTTCCTAGAACCTTTCCTAGCAGATATTGAGAAACGTTTATGAGGAAATGACAGTAGTATTACAAAAGTTACCAAAGTATTAATTTCTGTGAGTAAAAGATTTAAAATTGTCTATCATTGCCTTAATTGCATATTGAACATTTGTTAAAAATAATCAGAAATATTAAAAGGACAGAATACGAGTTGATTTGAAAACGTAATTATTGCAAATGATTGCAAACTTCGTTAAGTTTTTAATAAACCGCGAAATGCGTTGACAATTATGCGAGATTCGCTGGTGTTTAACGTTTCTGCACGCATCATGTATCGTATGCGGCCCGCGGCGCTGCGATAATTACGCTTCTCGAGTGCGCAAGTGTTTTTTGTGTATTAGCAATTAGCAGTATAATTATTGCAAACTGCGGCTGAACGCCGTATGAGTTTCATTAATACATGCTGTGCCCCGTTCGAACATGAATTATATTCCTATTTCTGTTTTGAAATGGCATATATTAGCTGAAGTCCTTTTGCAATTTATAAATATAATTTGGATGTTAATTCAAAGAAAATATAATTAAGCCTGACTGAACTCAGTACTTTATGATGCCTTGCGATGAAATTTGCATCGTTCGCAAATAAATCTATATACTGTAGAACAGTTAGTTAAAAGTGTTTCTTCTTCTATCGGAACAAAGAAAATAGGTAATCAGTAAATGATAACAACTTACCGATCTGTCAATAATTCGATACATCCATGCCGGCCACGGTAAGCAGCGGCAGCCGCGGGTGCATGATGGGGATATAAATCCGAAAAACATCCGCCAAACTGGGATTTGCACATATATCCGGTGGAGATACACGCTGGCAAGTTGCAGAAGCAGCGTACTGATAGAGGTGGGGATGGTGGGCCTGTAAAGAAAAATTGTTAATTAGTAATGGATAATATTTTAATATAGATGACGTTATTCTGATCGGTGATGTAGAGAACTGTTTTAGCCATTCTCAACTGTTTCCTAACCTACAAATAACACTCAAAATTCCCAAACCTTCAAGATATCAAAAACCAGGCATAGATGGCGTTATTCCAATCGATTATATAATCCATATTATATTCATCATTAATCATTAACCATAAATAAATACAATAAATTGTGCCGCTAATGTATTAAAATTGTCCTTCAGGCAATAGGTATGATAACTAATTGATATGAAAATTAGCGGAAAAGTAGGGTTTGAAATTGGTAACCACCGCCTCTTGCGGTGGATATTTTTACTAAATCTACAAATAGCTGAAACTTTTGTTTTGATTTCTTTAGAGAATCTATACAATAAATTCAAGATAGGATATAAGAACTGATAAAGAGAAAAAGCCAACCGTATCTAAAATAACAATTGTAGCGCCCTCGTCCACCATAAGTAATTAATAATACCTTCAACAACGCCAACAGATAAGTATATTTTATAAAATTGGATCTAAATGTCAAAAATTGAATTGCCGCCAGCAGGGGAGTACAGATATTTTATTGAGCTTCCGAGTTAATCAAGTAAAACATTATTGTATAATAGATGGCGTTACTCAACAATATAGTTTATTGTATTTAATATTGCAATAAAGAAATACTA
>WSZQ02071953.1:0-22191 GCA_019419845.2 Weissflogia rhopalogaster
TTAGGTGAAAATATATGATACATTCAGGTGAAAATTTTTAATTTCCATTAAATGTCGTACAAAATTCACATTATTTAAATAGAACGTTTTATAGGGTTATTTCAATTAAAAAACATCATGATACACTTTTATTGTATATTTTATTGTTTCTAAAGGAATTTACTTGGTAAGACTTTGCATGGGACTTTTCATCGATATGATACAGTTAGGTGATTTTAACTGATTTTGAAGAGTTGTATGAAGTGAATTGTCTAACTTACCTTTGCATACCATAATTTTCATAACAATTATTCGTATTATATGAAACACTTATGTTAAAACATATGATACATTTAAGTGAAAATTTTGTGACCACTTAGGTGAAAATTGTTGATCAGTCAAAGTCGAAACCTAATACATTCAGGTTAAAATATGTGCATGGATACAGAAATTCCATATAAGAAAATTTAAAATGATATAAAATCCTAAAAATGATAAAACTAGTCGAGAAATTGGAAAGAAGCACTTAGATGACAAATATTTAGCAAATTCTTAAAACTTTAGGGTGCTATTCATCGATGTATGTAATTTACTTCCGAGTCGCTTATCAAGAATCTCTGTTATCTTGACATTCGTGTCCCTATTCGTCGCATTTTTGCGCCGCATAACTTTGTAATACTCTAGCGAATGCCTGCGGGGCTCAAGTAAGCTTTAACTGATAAAAACTTTCGACGTCGGGGTGTGCCGGTCGTTTTTTTCTTCGGCCATGCATCGCAACAACGCGTTTCTCTTTGGAGATTCGTGCTGTTGATACATGAGCCATTCAATAAACTATTTGCCTCGACGGCGCGTAATATTTAAATCACGTCAGGCGTGTTCGGCGTGTAGCTGTCAAAGCCTGAGGGGCGCCCTAAAGTAAATGCGAATTAATGGACACGAAACGCCAAGGTTGAATTATTTGGTGAAAGAAATTGGGCTCTCGCTGTGTCGCCAAACAAACAGGATAAATTTGCCCAAAGTCGGATTCAATTAATTTTCGAGCTTTTCAGTGTAAAAGAGAGGAATCTGCACCTGTGCCAATGATGAAAAAATGTGGATAGGTAAACAGGTTTAAATTTAATCTAATTGTAAATTAAAGTATTTTAAAATTGTACTTTTCAGTTTCTAAATTCTGTTTAGGAATTGAAGAGTTTTTATGCAGTAAAAAAGCTTTGTATTACATTTGTATCTCTTATTGTTGAGGTTTATTATACCAAAGTGAATTAAATGGTACTTATTTATTGATTGTCGCGGACAATTGGCCAGACAAAGTGAATAATTTGCGATAATCGTGACATCTCGAGCTGGGTGGCGCGTGTCAGAGCGTAATAAGTCACGCGCGAGTGACAGCCCCCGGGTATCGAGGGCTTTCCATATAACCCGGCGCCTCCACCCAGCCACCACGCAACGAGGGTGGGTGAGTATTCATTACTTAATGACCTTTTATTTCTACAAAACTGCGACAAGGGCGATGGGCGACTTTCAACGCAATGCTTTACGATATATGGCGTGGGAACAGAGAACAGACAAACAATCTTTATTAGCTTTGGTTGGTCTTCGCCTATGTTGAATAATTGATTTCATAAATTTATTAATGTTGTCTTACAAAGCTTTCATTACAATCAACAAATTTAGTATACTCGAAATTATATTCGTAATAAATTATACGCGTTTATTCACATATTCATTCACGAAATTCATTGTTTAATGTGAATTTAGTTATAGTTAAATATAATATAGAATTTACTAATATTGACATAATTGAAATGTTAAGACAAATTCGTGTGTTCATTAAAATAAAAGGGTAATTTGTTCATGTATGAATTGAAAGACAAAAGCAGAAATAACTCTACCTGAAAGAGGATATTTTCCTCTTCATAAATCCAGGCTACCTTTGTATTTATTATGAATAATAATCAAGATATAACGAGTTAATTCAGATTGTTTTTATCTATCAAATGATTTAAAAAATTACTTTAAGACCGTTATTTGTTCTGAAATTACTAGAATGACTAATATGAAAGTTACTTATATAAAAATAGGTCTCCTTCTACATAATCCATCATAAAAATGAAGATTTATCATATAATAATGAAGATATCCGTAATTAACATAAAAATAGCATGGATTTATTGAAACTTTGAGCGATAAAAGCGATATTTCTTCATGAACTATCCTGAGAACATAATCAGAAATGATATCACCTGGAACAGGACATTTTCCTCTTTTGTAAAACATAAAAATATTTTAAATGTCGTAGATACTAACTAAGATATGAGGAGTTTTTTTAAATTATAAAATGAATTATGAAAATTACCAGTTGACGCGTCTTGTGAAGTTACAATAAAAGCTTTATTTGTTCATAAACCATCCAGAGGAGAAAAATATAAATATTATCACCGAAAAGATGACATTTTCCTCCTCCACAAAACATACTAACATTTAAGTTATCATAAATATTCACAAAGATTAACGATTTTATTAAAATTATTTTCAATTTATGAAACGATTGAAGAAAATTTATTTTAAAAAACATTATTTGTTCAGAAACCATTAAAATGATATATATGAAAATAACTGACTTGGAAAGAGTACAATTTTCCCTATTATATCGAAAGATAAAAATGCAAATATCCCAAATAATAATGAAGATATCATTGATTAATATAAAAAACTACCAATATTTACTGTCTATTCCTGTGAAGTTCACATAAAAGTGTTATTTGATCATGAACTATCTCTAATACAAAAAAAATAACTCACTAGAAAGGGGATAATTTCCTCTTGTAAAATATATAATTACATATTAAATATCATTAATAATAACAAAGATATGATGAATTGTTTTGTACGATTTTCAAGTATATTTTATATCTTTTCAAAAAAAAAAAGTTTCTACTCAATTTTACGTTGAAATATAACAAATAAAATAAAGATATTCCGTCGTATTTTCATGTAATACTAAAATAAAAGTAACTAAAGCGTGGCTTTTTTAATTAAGTTCCAGTGTACAATAAAAGTTTCCCGACAATTCCTCTTCCTCGCTGAAACTCTTCCGGTTCGAGAAAACACGCTCGTCAACGAAAACTTTTTGTATATCTGCGAATGATTCCAACTGAATAACACCCAACAAAGAGCTTTATATACTCCTGTAACTTCTCGAATACTGCGAATACTGAGTAACTGTCTCTTACACTCCTACATCATCCAACACCCGAAAAAAAAACAACGACTACAAGCTTCGTTCGAATGCACAAATGCAGAAAATGCAGAGTTCCACAAACAAACATCTAAATGGCGAATCGGGCCCCGAATACATCGCACAAAAAATCGCTTTTTGCACTTTTTGCTCGAGAGAGTAAAAAAACTGCATAGTGCTAGAATTTTATCGCCGACCACCATGTGATGTGCCCATGCAACATGCGAATCGCCATCGAGTATCCGACAAGCGCCGCAGAGTGGTTTGGGAACATGACTAGAAAAAACCCGGCTCGCTGGGATATTTTCGCCCGCTGCAAAAAAAATTAATTGAGAAGATTTCGCATTCGTGTGCGCGCCGCGGCACGGTGGAATCGAGTTGGAATAGCCGGGGACAATTTTCCCGCGATGACCAGGCCTCGAAGAATGGACGCCTGTGGTCGAGAGTCTGAGGGCAGGTCGTTCGAATTGAAAATTTAATGAGATTGGGCAGAGATATGAAATATCACTGTACTTCGGAGCAGAGTTTGTGTGGTGGAGAGGCGAAGGGCCGAGGACGCATCGACATCATCCGCTCTCTAATTTTAATTGGGCCATTTTACAAACGAAGGAAAACGGCACGTATTTGAGTTCCCCCTCGTATTCGTACACCCTTTTGCCTGAGGTTTGGAGGCTTTTTGGGAATGGGTGGTTGAATCGATTACGGCCGAGCGCGTACAAATCTGAATTTAATCGCTAGAGATTATCGAATTCGAAAGTGATTGCTAAACATTTGTGTCGCTTTAATTTCGATTTTTTAGGTATTTTATTTTGTGTGTATGGATTTTTCCGTTTTAAAATTAATTAAAGTTTTATTTTGCTTAAATTTAGAAACATTAAAATGGTTTCTTAATATCTGTTGTAATAATTGCCTTTAAAATGTGAAAAAAAATCTTAAAAATGAAAAGACTGGGAGTTTATAAAGGATATTTCATACATAAATATTTGAATCATAATTAATACATGACATGAAAGAACAATCCAAACAGTGTAACCTGCAAGCTTTCAATGGCTCAAAGTGCGCCCGTTTCGACCTCTTACTTTATATTAATTGAAAACAGAATTGATGAAGACTTAATTATAAGCGTTTCCGTATAATTTCAAAATAAACAACTCCAGAATTAACATTGCACGATAGGCCTACCGAATGAATTTCATCGGGTTACACCTCAAAGACTATGCTACTCCCTTAAGACATTCTTCTCTAACCCCTGGCCGCAGCGTTACTCTTCCTTTTTACAAAAATACCTCTGAACATCCTCTAGAAAGCTCTAGAACCCAAAAAAACCGACTACTAACTAAAAAGCTTTCTGTCTTCTTCAATTTGCAACATCCGAAAACAAAGAAGCGTTTATATAAAACTATTTGAGATGCTCTTTCATCTCATATATTAATTACGCTCATACATTACATGTAATAAATGGTACAAAGCGGGTTTAAACCCTCAAAATTAATTTATAAACACCCTCTTAAATACTTTATATAGAAGGATGGAACGAATTTTGTCGGAATACACCTTCAACACCTTTTCAGTAACGCTTAATCGCCCCCATACTCTTCCGTTTTTCAAAATCGCCTCTGCACATCCTCAAGAAAGCTGAAATACTCAGAAAATGAGACTACTAAACAAGAAGCTTTATATCTTCTGCAATTTGCAACTTCCCAAAACAAATAAGCAACTATATAAAATGTTTGAGTAGCTTTTTCATCTCATACATCATTTATGTTCATACTTCATATCGAATAAATACTACAAAACCTTAAAACCTCGATATTCATTTATAAACACCCTAACACCTGTTAAATACTTAACATAGATTGATTGATTTGGGTTGTGTTTATATTAGAACTCATTCCTTTGTGGTATGTACCAAAATAGCAGCTCATTAATATATTCTAATCATTGTAGATTCATGATTGCATATCAGAAGCACGATACGTAAATCGTCATATTGTGTAAACGTCAAATTAGACTCAACATAAATGGCGGTCGTTTAGAGTGCAATGTCTGGTAATGGCTATTTTAATTACTCGTATGGCAGGTTTTAAATGTAGAGCTTACGATTTATGATTAAAGAGCGTCGAGGGTTTAGGTCGTAACTTTACATAAGCTGATTTTGTTACAAATCTACTGGGCTTAATTTGTAATTTGAACGAGGTGGACATTAAAGGTATATATGACCCTAAATTTATATGATTGAACAATAACAGTAGTGAATAGAAGAGGAGCGAAAGGAAATACAAGAGTAGAGAGGAAATTTCTAGGTGGACAAATGATTTGAAATTTTCTGTATCAATGAGATGTGGCTTAAAGAATAAAATAAAATAAGTGTACTAATAAGTTTACACACGAGTATCGTTCGGTATTTTTTGGTATGAGACCATGACGAATAAAACAGAAGTATGTGCGTTAATGTGTCTCATTAGTAGCTTGTTGAAACCATTCCTTAACGATTTTAGTGCACGCTTGCTTCAAAACGCTTGTTTCTACCCGACCTTTCGAGCGGAAAAGCCGCCTTTCGGTGCACACATTCGAAAAGAAGTTTTTCTAAATATTTTTAGTAAATAAAATATATTTAAACCAATAATATATTTAATATTATATTTAATATTATCATGAAATATTTTAAATATTTTAATGTTTAAATGTAATTTTATGCTTTTGTTAGAAATAAATTCTAACATACACTACAAAAAAATAAAATACCAACAAAATTTCAAGGAAAATATTTCCCTCTGTTCTTTAGCGCTATGAAAAACAAAACGCACCGCATTTCTCACATTTCCACTCGAAGGAAAACGCGAAAGACCGCAAGAAAGCCGCAATTAATTCTGGCGATTGCGCGCCATGGTATACACACGCGCATTAATAATCGTTATCGCAAACAGCAAATCTATAACATTTTCTAATTTATCACGTCTGGGTGCTCCCATCGCCACCACCGTCGAGTCGACCGCCATCGCTGCTGCCACTACCGCAACAAGCCAACCGCAACAAATAAAACACCAAAGACTGACGTCGACGATCGACGATCGAAATTTAAAACTTGCATTTCTTTGTTTTCGCATTGCAATTTATGTACGCGAGTGTACTTAAACCGCGATAAAGCACCTTTTCCCGTCGTTATAAATTACCCCGCTTAACGCAATTAACCTTAATTAATGAACACATGAGCGCGATGCGGCGGCGGTGAGCGCATTCCGGCCGGACGCGCGATTATTTTTTTGAACGACGTCGGGGGCCCTTCGTCCCGGTTTTTGAAATTTTCATTGCGAAATGTAATCGCACGGAATTCGGCACATGTAAGCGTTTCCACACGGCTGGGAAGGACGCACGTCCGTCGCGATTTTCCCTACCATAGCGAGGTGGATAAAAAGTGGATATAAATGAAATAAAGTGATTTAATGGTGTGAAAAACCGTGAAAATGCATTCCTCATTTCCTCTCCTATGGTGTGATGTTCTGAGTGGTACGTAAATGTGTTTCAAGCGTGATTTACGCTGCACCTTTACATAATAAAAACAGTTTGTTTTCTTTTTGTTTCGAATTCGTTATGATTTTTGAGTGTATAACATTTTTAGTTTTGCTTTTTTATAAAAGCTACGTTATTTTTTCCTAGAATTAAGATATATTTTAGATTTAATGTTAATTACAACATATTTGATGGAAAATTCAAAAATGAAAAATGGAAAATCCAAAGCCTAAAAATATGAAAATCCTAATACACTCGTGACCATGTGAATGCGCTTGGTCCGATCAAGAGAGGACGCAAGAGAGAACGTACAAAGTCGGCAGCCGATGTATCAAGCGCCGCGCCGGGTCCGATAAAAGATCTTAAACGTCGGAGAAATGTCGGAAAATATCGAAGTTCAGTTACTCCATTGTTCAAAGCTGTTTTTAAATTTTAATAGCTATATCAATAAATAAATCTTTAAACTTCCTTTATTTACTTAACTCCTGAAAAATTTTAGAATATTGTAAAAATGAAACAAAATAAATTTCCAAAGTAATCCTTACCTAAACATTTTGAATTCCTAGCTGTCTATTTATTATTCAATTTATTTTGAAATGAAAAAGTATAAATTATATAAAAATGACCATAATTTACGACACACCATTCCTGCCTCCACTATCTGCCTGCACTCGGAAACAGAAAACATTATTAATCACCACGACCATGCGAGTAAATGCTTAAAACTTTCACGGCAGGAGAGAACGAAGAAAAAAAAAAGATTATTAATTCAGTAGGAAAAAATTTATGCGCGCGTTTTGAATACCGACCTTCGTGCGATAGCCTCGATCCTATCTGGGACAATTTAGGTACCTCATTTATAATAAACCAAACGCTCATTTAAATGTAATTTCTCTATTCTTTTATTTCTACTATTTCTACCTATTTTTCGCCTACTTTTTCCATTCCCTCACTCCCTCACTACCTCACAGTTAGTTACACATATAACTGAAAGAGAAAAAAAATTATAAAGGAGTGTGATAACCATAATGAAGTCTAACATGACGTCGAATGTCGCATATTTCACTTTTTATCGTTGTTGAATATGAAATAACGTGAAAGATTCGTGTGGTTTTCTATTTTAATTCCTTGTATTTATGTTTACATTTGTATTGTACTTGAGTAGAGTAAGTTGGATTAAGTTGAAGGTGTTTCAACTTGTAGAAAAAGTTTAAAGGGAGAATATCATTTTCCAAGATAAACAATACATGATTTTCACGTTTTCTTTTGTACTACAATTCGACTGCATCGTAATTTATACTACAATTTATTTATATATTTTTTTAATTAAGACTAAAATGTTGATATTTAAGTTAATATACATATTTCGCCTCGTTTTTCTCAGTTTCTCAAGTTTCTCAGCTAGATAGATTTTTTTGTACTAATCGAAAATGAACAATCGAAATGATTTAGGACAGTTTATAAAACTTGCTTGAATATGACGTCGAGTATTTCTAAGAAAACTTAAAAATTTATGTTTTTATACTATTTTAAATTTAAACTAAAATTTTTGAATGTAAATTCAACTTAAAATTACAAAAAAAAAGTAATTATATATTTTTCTTCCAAAAAATATTATTGCCATATGCTAGATAATTTTATTTTCTATATACTAAGCCTTTATGGAGACAAATTGATTCATTCGCCTCATTTTTTTCTGGTTGATCAGCTGCGTACACTCTGGCGTCCTTAATTTTGATCATAAGTGATAAGCCAAAAAGTTCCTGCAAAGTTTATAAAACTATCTTGAATACCTGGTCATCGACATTCACTGGTCCTGCAGCCTGGATACATATATATTTTATTGTGTTTTTTGTATATATATATATATTACATGTTATTATGATTTTTGAATTTATAATAATAAATTCACACTAGTGGGGTGCCCACCTCGAGGACTTGAACCCAGTCCGCGTACGTGGAAGACCGAAGCACTACCATGAAAAATCGATTTATAAATTCGGAAAAATATATTAATATATATTTTTCTACAAAACAGCTAACGTTTTATCCTAGAGGATTTAATTTTCTATTAGACAAGTTTTAATGCGGTCAAATTGGTTTAGTAATTTTTTCGTGTACGCAAGCTAAAAAAACGCGTATAAAAATTGGTTGAATAAGTATAGTTCAAAAAATGAATATTTTCGCCTGGTAAATACGATTCTACACATAAAGAGAGACACACATGGATAGTCAAATAAAGACAAAGCGAAAAGGTAAAAAAGTCGAGAATATCCTGTTTATAGACCAAAGTGGGTGCGGTAAAAATGTTGACGTGACTTAAGTATCGTGTTTCCTGGTAATAAATTACGCAGTCATTCCATCTGGAGTCGCATACAATAAATTTCGCCCACGATAAACGGTAGGAGCTTTCAAAAAGGGTAGAAGGTGGTTTTTCCACCCGAAAAAGGATTAACCCTAACGGAAACTCTGCCTATTTATGCTTATTATGCGTGGCTACCGAACACTATTTAACTCTTTCGGGGTTTCTCTGTATTACACGCTTATTTTCGTGCAAAATTCGCCACCAACCAAAACCATGGGTACCGAATAAATTGCAAGCTTACGAAAAAACACAACTGTGGCAGTAGCAGTGGCCATACGGGGCTGATTTAGGGTGGAGGTTTGTAAAACCACGCAATGTCGGCATGCAATCGACGTGCGCGACCGCAGCTAGTTAGCAAAACAAACGTCACACGCACAACACAAACGAGGTTGCAAACAAACGGCGCGAAATGCATAAAATGCGGAATGTAAGCGATGGCGGTCCAATGGGGGTGGTAATGTCATATTTGCTTTTGTGCCGTGCCGCGCCGCGAGCAGCGTGAATGATCGCGAAACGATTTGGTGTTGACCGGCGCTGCCACCAAACCTTTTACATCACTTTTATACACGTGTCCGGTGTAAATTAACGCGCTGACGAGATTAGATTTACGACCCACCTTTGATATATGCATATATGGACAAATTTTGGGATGTATTGAATGTGAAATGGGAAAATGTTATTAATCAAAAGACATTTATGTTTTTGTGTATTTTTTAAATGAGTTTATAATGATTTTATATACATGTAGAGATTTACTGCTATTATTACATTTAATTATATATAATAAACCATGTAGAAGGAGGCTATAAAATTTATATTTTATGTTTTTTACAAGATTCATCAGGTGATAATCGCCATAAAATTCTAAGTTAAACAAGGACAAGTTTAACTTAGTATTTTACTCGTTTTTAGAAGTACTCGTGTAAATGATATAATTTTACAATATATTAGACTGTAATGTACATCAGTTGAAATATAGCTCGATCATCAAATGATTAATTCCTTACCCAACTTCGATAGTTTATAGAGAAAAGACATTTTATCATAAAACATTTAGGTGAAAGTTTTCAGATAAAAACGACAAAATAGGATTTGAAACTTATAGAAGCAAAGTTAAACAACTTCCTTAGTCTAGAGAAAAAGGATCGTTTGATCGAATAACATTTAGGACAAAATTTTTGGTCAAATATGTCAAATACATCTGAAAATTATAGCAGGAATGATATTAAGTCCACTTTGATGAGCAAACACTTAGTCGAAAAACATTTAGATGAAAATACGTCAACTCCATTTAGAACCAAACATTTCATTGAAGGATATTTATTTGAATATTTCGAGATAAATACTGCGAAATCATGTTCTGAAAGTAATTTAAGTAAAGTGAGCCAACTTTGATAGTTAAAAGAAAAAAGGTCATTTGATTGAATATGGTTATAATAATTCCACCTCAATTTTACAGAAGTGCAATCTACAAATTATAGAAGAAAATAATAGGATTATTAATTTGTGAACGAAAACTGTTTGTCGAATGTCGCCAATTTAGATAGCGCGGTAAACGTACTGGGTCCGAACTGAGTAGCAAAAGTGGAAGATTACAGGGCGACAACTACCCGTTGTCTATGCTGTTACGTAAGGGAAGGACATGATGCTCATATGGCGTTTGGATACCGACTAGCTATATTTAGGTAAACTAAATCTCGTGAACGATAGCTACCATCCCTCGGCCACAATCATCCCTTCTCATGGTACCACTACTCAGTTACAGCAGAGTCTACCACCTTTAACGTCAGAGGGTGTTCCTCCGTTCTATTCAGATCCTTACTGCTGCTTACACTCACTTCTTTCTCTTCTGGCACTTTATCTCTCTGTCAACACGGTACCACCGTGCATCCAGGCTTGACGAGCAGTTGGTTTATAGCTGCTAGCTCTTGGGTCAGTGAGGTGGTGACACAAACCATACTACAATGAGGGCCTCCAGGATCCACTCACATTCTTGGCACTTGACGTTCCAGGATTTACAGAGCAGACTAAACATGTAGACAGCCGCGAGACTTACCTGTAAATTACAAAGAAAATTTGTCAAATATAACTACTTTCAAGAGAATATACCTCGAAAGATATTTTGGAGAAATGTGTGATGTAATTACTATATAATTAGGAAATCAGATAATGTTATTATCTTAGAAGTATGTTTTTCGAAACATCTTTAAATAAATATAGTAAATATAAATAATAATATAAGTATAATTAATGAAATTTATTGTTGCGAACGGCGTGGAAATTTTGAGATTTTATTCATGTATGACGCCAAGTTGTTTAGTTTATTCATAAGTTTATATATTATTTCAGTAAAGTGGAGGAATTTGTCACACTTCAATAATCTCTGGGCCATTAAGAATGAAATGTACGAATACGATAAACACAAGACACCCAGAGATAGGAGTGGATGACGCGACGGGCTGGCGCCTTGCATAGGTCTGGCTTACATAGGTCTGGCACAAACAGACGGGTCTCCGTAGACATCTGTGGCGCTGTCGGCTTGTGCGACTATGCCCGAGAACAGATACACCCGGAGAGAGAGAGACAGAGAGAGAGATAGTCAGAGAGATAGTGTCCCAATGCTAGAGAAGCGCTGATGAGGGCGGGATCAGCCTCACCACCTAGATATAAGAGAATTGTAAAGGAAGTGGTGGTACCGCAGGGAGGGTTGTGTGTGGGCGGTTCGCACCGCTTCAAGGTTTGAATTTTACATAATAAAATCAGTTGCTATCCGAACGCCGATTGAGCCTCTTCTCATCTTAACCTTCCCAAACATGCAACACATGCACCTGGTAGCTGTCGGCCTGATTTCTTCATTTCTGAACGTTTAAGGACTGCATGTGGGCCCACTCAGCATACGTCCCCTTTTTCTTCCGTCGCAATTACACCACTGATCGGAACCCGGTGCGTTCTCCGCGCCATCAACCAGGGCCGCCGACGTTGGTTTGCGACAACTGAATGTTTCTAATTAATAGTTTAAAAAGCAATTAAAACCAAATTTGTACATAGTTTTCTTCTGTAAAACTTAGCAAATCAACAGATTTACGAAGATAGTAATCATAAAATAAGTTAGTCAAATCACCTCTTCACAGTTTCGCCTCCGAGGCGACGGCGAATCGCAACGCTCGCAAGTTTATAACTCACTGCGTCAGTCTATAATGACATTGTTAAATAATTACGCTCTGGCGCTGACTTGTCGGATGGAAAGAGGGGCGAATACACTCAGAGGAAGTAGTACACGCGTGCGCACAGCAGGGTCACACAATTGTAAATGGACATGACTTAGAAGTAGCGCTTTGTAACGACTTTTCACTTGGCGAGTTGTTGTTGTTGTTCGTTACCGTCGTCGTTCGAGGCGAGACAAGTTTAAACTAGCATTTTCCGTTTTTTCCATTTTATATCTGGCTGGGAGTATTTATATTCAATTTGTTTGGCGCAGTGAAAAGTTTACGAACATGTAAAAATCGCAGCGTTTCGCATGCGTAATGCACTTATTCCGTCACATACTCACCGCCTCACGCCGCCGCATATATACGTTCTACTATTCTAAGATTGCATCCTCGCGTGTCATAAATTTCGCGTATGCGTCGTTTTGCATTTCGCTAATAAATATAAAGCCAGTGGCAGACAACACGCGTATTGTGTCGCGGCAAATAAGCGCAGCTTTGCTGCTTTGCTGTAGCGAAGTCGTTGTCGGAGAAGGTTCTCCGCTGATCTTAATCGTAAAATTTACGGGCTGGATTTGCTCGTATCTCGTTTTTCGCTTACGTAATTCAGTTCGTGTCGGTGATTTTATTTGGTGTTATCAAAATGATACAGCCGAGTGGCGTATTAATCAAATATGTCATTTTCTCGTGAGTTCAAATGGAGAAATGGGCGTTAAACAAGTTTGATAATTTAGATGGAAATGATGTTTGGTAGAAGGACATTTAGGAGAAAATTCGGAACAAATCTCAGTCCGCTAAGTGTCGAGTTTATTTTTAACGAAAATCAATTCTTCTATAAGTTACTGTTATATATTTAATGTTTATTCTAAAAGATTCTCCTAAGTAACTTTCGATCATATGTCCTATCTTCGAAAGTATCAAAATGTATTTCTATAATTTACAAATTTGACTCTACTATATAACCTAAATATAAACCTAAATGCCTTTCAACCAAGTATATATTTTTTCTAAATATTCACCAAAATAACATTCGTCCAAATGTACTTTTCCCAAAATAAACAAAATTGTTGAACGTTGCACATATAAATATAAAGTGTGTTTGTAGACGGGGTTCTTTAATTTTCACTAGAATGTTTTTCGATTAAATGTCTTTTCTTCACAACAATCAGTATTTACTTATATAAATTACAATTCTGGTTGCATTATCTCCAATAATAGAAATTCATAATTGCCACTTGCGAGTACTATACTTTCGAGTAAATATCACTTTCACAAATAATTCTTATAAATATCATTAGGCCGAGTGTACTTTCTTCTAAACTGCCGAAATTGTAGTTTGCTTGCTATAATTTTTACCTATATGTCTTTCGTTTCAAAGTCATTCCTTCAAAGCTATCAAAATTTGCTTTTACACGGTTCAGATTTTACTCCACTAATATACAAATTTCTCCCAAAATGTTCATGATGTGCAAATTGTAGAAGTAAAACTGAATAGTTCATGAGCTAAGACATTTTATCGAAAAGCATTAAGGAGAGAATAATAAATGATAAATTTTCAACTTTTTTTCTAAATGTATTTCGACCACGTGTATTTCCTTGTATACTAAAGAACGTGATTAAATCTACGCCTATAATTTCTAGATCTGATTGTGGTTTTATTTTGAAACTTATCCAAGAATCTTCCCCGAAATGACTAACTTGTAATTGCCATGTAATTGTCATAATTGTCAAATGTCTTTCGGGCAAGTGTATTTTTCTTCTAAACTATCAAAGCTGTTTAACTCTACTTATATAATTTACATTATATTCTAAATCTTAACCTAAATTTCTCTCTTGTTTATCTAGAGTTTACTTGTAAGATGTATAATATGATATATCCTTCTCCTACTACGCATAAAATCTTCTCCAAATTTTCTTTGTCACTAACAATTTCACCTAAATGTATTTCTATTATCTATTGTGCTTCCTACCACCATTTATAAACAATTCAGGATAAAAATAGGTACTTTTATGTATCAATAGTAAAATATAAAAGCTCAGAAGAAATATTACTTGTTTTAAGAATAATGCAATTATCGAAAAATTATGTCTCCAATGAAGATAATGCATCGCAATTTCAACTTGAAAGCATGCAAAAGCGTTGGGCAGGAGATAAAGAATGTTTATTATCAAACGCTTTTAGCATGTAATTCGCCGATTGAATAATTGATGCATTCTGCTTTAGCGACCTGCTGGCTGCCGCAACTACCGGCGCCTCCACCACTGCACAAGGTGAAGCGCTTGATTCAATAAAGAATACAAATTGTTCGCACGTGAGTTACGATTAAACTTTCAACACTTTTATGCTCCTCTCATCGTGCCCAAGAAGTGGTAACTATACCGACGATGGATAACTATGTGACAGCGTGCTTTTATCCCAGGCGACCCGGACACCAATTTTTGGAATTTCCTGTCCTCAGCTGCTAGCCTAATATAATACCTTCTTCGCACCCTCGAGGGTATAATAATTTCCCCTGCCCAGAAACACTAAACATCATTCAAATCATTAGATAATTTTCACCTCATAAAATTGTGTAGTATGCAACCAATCTCAGTTTGCAACAATGTAACAATAGTTGCATATATGTCTGGTTGCATATGGCTGTTCAGTTGCATATGTTGCCTAACTTGTACATATGATGAACGAGTTGTTACATTATGAGCTATTCAATTGTGTTGGACTGTATATTGTCGAGTTATAAAGTGCATATGTGCGGGGTTGATTCCGCACATTCGGTTGACAAATACGCAGCGGTTTCACATGCAAAACGCGTGTAAATCTCATATTGTGCACCTCATGGTAGCTGGCCTAAAGGGGCGGCGCAGAGAAGCATGAAGAGGGGAGAAAAATCGTATTTTATTTGCGAAATAAAATGTGCGTAATATTTCATCCTTTTGTGTAACGCGGCGGCGCGATTTTTTTGACGCCAAGTTGGCGATTTACCTATTTGCGGGATTCTCGACAAAGGGCTTCAATAAAAATCTTTTTTTACACTTGCTCAACATGCGGGAAACGATCATAATGCCCATACATGCGCTTTGAATTCGTTTGCAAATTGTCAGATTTTGTGTTTATTTGAATCATATTATTTATGGGTTTTATTTCTTTGATAAAATATTTATGAATATAAATTCTTAATAATATTTTCTAGAATTATCTAATCTGATGTGCAATAATTTTGCTACTAATCCTTATATGATCAACAAAAACATTTTCAACACTTCTTATACCGAATCAAGTCGCGGTAGCTTGCCAAGCGAGTTAGAAGTTAAACCAAGCTAGATATTTCTGCACCAAAGACTTATGTAAAGCAAAGCTTGTGAAAGGGTTATCAAGTCTAGGTCATATTTTGTAGCGTCGAACTAGTGACAGTTTCATGTCAAGTGAGTTATTAGTCTAGCCAAGCGAGTCTAAAGAAAAGCAAAGCGAGTGATAAGAAAAGCAAAGCTGATCATAAGCCAAGCGAGTCGTAAATAAAATAAAAAGAGTTAAAAAGTTTAAACAACAGAACAACCGATCTATTCTTGATATTCATATTATTAGTGATGAAAACACTGATCAAGACGAAGAATAATAATTTGCAGTCTAATCTAAACCTATTCCATCCTATGTTCAAGTAACACAACTTTATTTCGTTTATGTCAACTATTCTGAATCAACTATATCAACTGTTGTATCTGCATTTTTTTTGTTCAACGCCAATTCTGCGAGAATTTTGCATAACCTCACAATAATTTAAACATAAATTTTTCTATGCCCCTCTTCCTTTCCTCCCTCCCTCTCTTCTTTCCACCAAAAACCATTCAAATAACTCAAGCGTAATATCACGAGCTAGAATCGTTCAAAACTCATACACCACCCCCCAACGTTTCAGGGGATGTAAACACATAGGCAACAACGAAGGCATGCTCTTACCGCCAGCACTCTTCCACCGTCGGTCACCAGTCCTGTTGTTCATTATCAGCGCGACCCTGTGCGTCCAACGCGACGTGCTTTTGAACATGATGTATAGTCGATGTAAATTCGCTTTCATATCCGAATGCGAAGGGCGGTCCTCGACCAGCACCAACACCAACAACAGCACCGAACCGGACCCTAGTCCGCGAAACATAGCATAATGTCCGATCGGAAGTTGATATTTAATTCGCCTGCAAACTCCTACTTCCGATGCGATTTTTATTTCATAGCGACACATTTTTAGAGGCGAACACGCGGAGTGATGGAGTGATACTGTGTGTTGTGTGATCGACCATCCATTACGATCATTCCCCGAAATTGCTGCAACACTCACAACTCATGCATATTTATAAATATTTTAGGTGTGTACCCAAATTTAGCGTATGCTCTGTGCTTTTTTGTTTTAGCTTTCGTTATCAGGCTATAGGATGCAGAGTTGATCATTTGATCATGCAAATGTTGACCTTTTGTAATCCAGATTATTTCGCTAAATAGAACCGAGGGCCGAACAACAAAAATGATTCTGGCTCAATTTGTTATAGAATGCACGACACTTCATTTCTATTTATGATCACCGGACGTTATTTTGTTTTTATTAGATTTACTGTCTTTTTTATAATATTATTTTTGATTTTATTATTAGTTTAGGTTAGGATTCTGCTTAAGTTCTGATCTGATCTGGTGCGAAGAATGAGTATGAGGTGGGTAGCATTGTATCAAGTAGCTAATAGAGAAGAATACATGTAGAATTCACAAGAGGCGAATGTATGAATCGGTGGGACTCTCTGAAGTGGCAGTGCGATCCTGTTTGAATGATGGCATGATGGTACCGGAAATAGAGAGAATAAGAGACCATGAGGTAGAAGAACAGACGGAATATAGAGGTCATTCCATGTCAGAGAGAGGAATTTTAAAGATTCTAACTCGACCATCTCCAAATCAAATTATATTTGGTGAGGAGTTTCTGAATGGTATTTTATGGATACCTGCTAAGTTTCAGTTTGGGCAACCAAACAAGATTTATAGATTTGCTAAAGCTTCTCCAAGAAAAAGGACGAACTTTGCCACAAAGTGGCGACTTTGTTTAGATATTCTGTGAATTCTGTAACACATAGAAGTATGTACTTTCGCACCCTTATCCCAGTTTTTGAATTGAGTCAAAATGTAATTGTTAAGAACAAGGAAAGATAATATTTTCAGAGGACTGCAAGTTGACAGCTACCCGGTTTCTGCAGGTAGAAACAAGAAGATGAGTGAGTACACTTGAAGGAGTTTGATGAGCAACTGATTTTATTTCTATACAAATCTTACGAACTAACGCACAAGAATAAGTTTCTTTTTAGCAGGGCTTCAACCAATCACACTGCATTTTCACTGCCCCTACCAGAAGTTATTGCGCGGCACGTCATGCCACGCGAAGCTGCGGGTAGCTGGTGCCGCCGTCGGATTATCACCTACAGGTGCGATATTCTGCGTCAATTCTTAGGAATTGCAGGTGCGACATGCAGCTTTAGTTCCGCGAAAGACAAGATGTCGATAATGTGCCGACGCACCATCGCGTGGCCTGAATAAACACTTGCACGGCATGACGCAATATTTACCATTGTTCTCAACATGTAAAACATCGTCGGGTGTCTGGAATAACGCAACAATCTTCATCGGTTCCCGGCAATCATTTACTGGCATTTATAGCCTCTTCACCGAATTTCATTTGAATTGGAGATCCGGAAACCCCAGTTCTCTTAACATGGAATGTTGGGGGCAAATCTGAAGCAGTATGTATAATCTTGTGTATCCTGGGTTTGCAGTTACCATGGAGGAGACACAGAGAGAGAGAGAGTCAAAAATGTCCGACCGGGAGAGGTGTACTGAAAGTGATGGAAATATGGAATAGGATATAATACATGGAAGCACCTGGGCATGAATGAGGAATACGTGGTAATGAATGAGGTGTGGGAATAAGGAATGAGAGGAGATGTGAATGTGTTAGGGCAGAGGTTGTATAGCTGTGCCTCCATTTTTTAAATACACTTCTCTAGTGGCCATGTTTAAATTCATATGAAAACGTGCTCAGTAATGTGGAAAGGGACCCCTGTAAGTGGTTGGGCCAGAGAGGGCATAGGATAATTAGGGTACTAAGGGATACTGAATATTATGGGACACAAATTCCGAGGACTAGAGATCCTGATAGAGTTGGAAAGAAGAAGAAAGGCTGAGCAGAATTAAAAGTACGAAGAAGAGACCTGAGATTCTTCTGGGCAATACTTTAATTACCTAATGATATTTAAGAGGCGATAAAATGTAAATAATTAGGTGTCTCTTATTTATGTCATCTATTAATGTCTAATATAATGTAAGAACATCCAATTATACCTGAATAAATACGTAATTCGAAGATCTGATAATTTGTCTAACAAGGTGATCCCCAAGTCTCCAAGCTAGAAGATACGAGGAGAGTGTAATCATTTTACATTTTATAAATTGAAATTTTCACCAACAAGTTAAACTGGTAGGTGTTACTGTTCCCTGCTCTCAAGTTAAGCGCACATTAATATCGCTTCTTATCAAGCCGATGCCTGCACCGTTCACAGCTCAACGGCGGAGATTAATAAATAGAGTTTGCAACTCTTGATCAACTTTGCACGCGCCGCCGGAAGGTGCGCCTGCGCATCCATTTGTTGCCGCTAACTTAGCTTGGCAGCCACTGAGTCATGACGCTCCCCTGAAGGGTAAAAACCCTTATCCGAAATTTGCTACCCAAACCGCCCAATTTCACCTCCATCCCTTAAACCCCTTCCCAAGGAGACCCAGGGAAGAAGGCGTCTATCAAAACGCGATGAAGTTTCCAGTAGCAAGGAATTGCAACCATAAAGTAAAAAAAAACGCTTAGATCTAAATATATATCTTAATATTTCACAAGTAATTATAAATTAAATTAATCGTTGGTTCGCAACCGCTGAATATCGTTATAGTTTCGAAAGAAATTTATGTCATGCACGCGCGAAATTTTGCAGGAAATTGTGAAACGAATCCCGAAAATGCGAAATTGTTTGCACTTTGCCTACTTCCGCATACATTTACACCCATCATGCCTATTCATTTTATGTGGGGGTGGTTTTTGTACCAAATAGAGCTCTATTCGCCGACGTGAATGATAGAGGCGACGGCACTGGCGCCGGCGACGGTTGAATAATAAGAAATAACAATGAATTAAGACTTAATTAATTACGTATATATCCGTATGGATCGGAGGGTAAAGTGGTTAGAGTTGGTGTCAGCGTTTGCCGAGGCGGTTGCGGAGAATGTCTGCGGATATGCGAGGCAGCGCCAGCGAGTCAAAGTTTGATGAATGATATTTTGCTCGTTTTGTAGCGTTGGTTTTCGAGGCGTTCGCGCTCTAAATTTTAGCAGCGTTATTGTTCAGCCGTACGGAACGAAACGTGGAGAGGCGGCGCACTGCGTTGGGGGCACGCCACCACCGAGCAGGGGCACGTCTTCGCTGGCAGAAAGTGCAGAAGATTAAATGTTAAACGTGCGCCACCACAGCGGGAATAAAGACAAGGAAAGATTAATCGAACTGATGACTTCTTAGAGTTGGCGAAGACTTGCGAATTCTTTGCCTGTGTGTGCATGTGCAAACAAAACCACACTTTGCGAACAACTATTTTTAGTTTGCGGTTAACTTTGCACCAAAAGCTTAACCTTAAAAAATAACTTTAGACATAACCTTAAAGGGGACTATGGGACATGCTTCTATGTAGAGGAATTGTGTGGAAAGTTTACTTTGATAACGGATGTGAAAAGCTTTTTGAAATAATTTTCTTAAAAACATCTAGGTTTTTGTATCTTATAGTAAGCAAAACTAATGTAACTATGATGATTGTTTTGAGTGAAAAGAATTAAAGTTATGTTACTTATAAATATAGTATAATTTCAGATAAATAATGGCAAAAAATGAGTTTGCAAAGGTTGAAATTTAAACAATTATCAACGTGTTTAATATAAAATTTATAAAAGTAAGATATTGTGCTATTTAAATTATGCTACTTCCTCTTGCTTATTCCTTATTCTTGCCCACTCAAAAAATTTTATTTTTAGAATCAGTTGAATGGAGTTAACAATAAGATTGAGATAGCTCAGAGCTACTTCGGTTCCCTATCTTGAGAATATAAACTAGACTTTACGCAAACTTGTAATACCAAGCACATAATTGAAGCGATTTTAACCTCAAACTCGAATTCGTAACTAAACTATCTTTGATATTCGAGCTTAGTTTGACAGTTTGCCTCCTGGCATTCAAACTGATACTATGATAATAGTCCTATTAGTAACTATGTTACGAATATGAAATAAAATTATGTTAACTTAGGTTTCTTTGGAGAGTTATAGCTTTTATAAGTGAATTTGGAATGTATATTGATGTCGGAAAGACCCACAGAGGTCGATAGACATTAAAATATATGATATTATTATTATTTAATGCAACATAACCCCTAAAATAAATGTTCTCTTTCGCTTAACCTCATTTTGTCTTAAATCAATGCAGCCAAATTACGTCAGCAACAAACGTTTCAAAGTGAACAAACATGGGAAAGTCGAATGGGTGAAACTATTTTAACTTCGTAGATTCATCCCTACAATATAACAACCCCAACATGATGCAACAAAATATAATTTCTTTAGACTAGTAACTCGTAACCAAACAATGTCTGTATTGTACGAGGTACGAGTCTAGAAATGTCTGGACATGATGACAATTGAAACTGGGATTAGAACGTAATCAAAACGATTAAATTTCATCAGCGTTCAATTTCGACAGATGTAGAAATTCTAAATCAACGACATGTCCATAATACTTCGCATGTCCTCTTCCTCAGTCCTCTCTCTTTCAAAATGACTTCCTGTCGGCGTCTCTCTCGCGTGCAATTCTCGCCCCCCTACAGACATGAGAAAAACGAATGAGAATCTCGATTCGATTTACCATCGTCCCGCTCAACGCCAACGTGTACGCGCACAACAGTCGATTATAATCGAGAAACGGATTTATGTCCCAGTCCCAGTCTCACCAACAGTACCACCCCTTCTTTCCTTCTCACTCTCCCATAAAGGGACACGCGAGCGCTCAATTGTCAACAGATGTCTTCTGCAAAATGCAGTCGCATTGGACCGTGGGGCGGCACTTATGCAACTCGAAGCCGCCCGCCAGCTATCCAACATCCCCCAACACAGCCATATACACACGTATACACACATCCCACCCTGACAGCTTGCCTCGAGGCTGGCCCAAGGCTCGCGCATTGTCAACGTGCACATTGGCAGGTAATAAACCCGATTCCCAGCGGTTATACGATACGTCAACTGCATGCAGAGTCGCACAATAAATGGATACTTGAATGCGCACGGCTCGCATTAGGTGTGTACTATGTCAGACTTACTTGATCGTATTCACGACCTATTTGCGCTGTTTACTATTGTATTTTTGTTGTGACAACTTAAATGGCACTTTTAGCCTCCCCGCAGGGGGAATGTAAATAGGGGTTGCATGTGGGACGGGTGGATAGGCGCATACCGTCTGATCGTCTGATCTAGGACACAAATTGGTGATTATTCTATTTTGGTCACACACAATATGCGCTCAATGGGGACATAAGTTCCATGTCAATGATCTGTTCATGGATTTGCGTTCGTCTTTATCGTGTCGTTATTGTCGTATGAAATTTGATAGATTTGGGTTGTTCCTTTGTTCATTGTAAGGCTTTACATGTAGAGGTATTGTTGACAAATGCAAAGACTTTAAAATGCCTCTTGGAAATAATCGTATTTTAATCTTACAAGGGGAGTGTCTCAATTGTCCATCACGTATTTTTGTACGTGTAGTAAATATATAGAAATAAAT
>WSZQ02071964.1:0-22182 GCA_019419845.2 Weissflogia rhopalogaster
CTCATGACAATTACGTCAACGTCAAAAATTTTCACCTGAGGCGTATAGATCAGAATCTACAATGTATAACATGTTTCCAATCACTAGAAAATGGTTTCATATAATTTCTGATGTACTGGTATCTCATATTAAATTATCGACAATTTTAATATACATTTAGGTGGATAAATATGGAAATGGTAGGGCATAATTATATAGAACAGTTGAAAACAAGAGCTAAAAGTCAAAATAAATTCCTTTCATTTGATTACTTGAATCAGAACCCTCTTGTTTGCATTTTAAGTAAACAGCATATCAAATAGCAAAGCTTAAGCGCTCCATGCGTATTGCTTCAATTCACCAGTTCGGTCGAGGGCCAGGTCCGCGGACGATTTGTTTCATGTTTATGGCATAAATGAAATCGCATTTTCTAAGTTAATGTGCAGGTAATTAATAGTGCTAGAGGGTTTTATTGTCGGATTATCGCGATGATATTTGATTGGGCGCACGTGTCGTTGCCATAACTACTGTCATACTACCGTCGGGCGGAGCACAATTGTCATGTTTCATTGAACGTGCGCCCGCACGAGCGTAGCAAATTCGGCGCATAATCGCAACACTGCGCCGCAATCGAATGGGCAAAGTGGGATTTCAATGTCAAGCGGTACTAATGAGTACGAAAACGGTGAAAAACACGGAAGGCACGTCCGTCGTCTGCACTTCAAGGTACATCAAATTATAGGTTACGTCATTACGACATAGTTATACTTTTATATATCATGATTATTGGATAATTAAATTTTAACGAAAGAGATGTTGATGTATATAGAGATGTATATACAGTGAAACCTGCCGATAGACTTATGTAATGCTAATTATTTAGAGGGGCACGTATTAACACGTTTTTCTCTTACACTTTACCGAATATTTCCCAATATTTCAGAAATCGTTTGTTAACTTCCGAAACTGCTATATCTGCCGGTCTCCCGATGTGTTTAAACACACTTTTTAGCGAAAATAAATAGTTTGAGCACATTCAAATACACGTTTCCTTGTATTTTAGCGAATATTTCCCATAATTTAAGAAAACGCGGATTAACGCCTAATCTATCCTAACCTAACCGTTGCCGCTGCCGATCTCACATGGGTTTAAACGTACGTTCTAGGGAAAATAAGTTGTTTCAGCAAATTTAAAAGTTGGAGGACCTCTGAAGGCGTGTTAATTCCCAAAAGGTAACAGCTACTGTTCTCCCGATATGCTAAAATGCACTTTTTAACGAAAATATGACGTTGGGCAAATCTAAACACGTTTTGTTTCATATTTTCGCGAATATTTTAAATAAATTAAGAAAGCTCGCCGATGTGTTTAAAAGCATTTTTTAACCTAAGTAAATCGTTTGAGCACAACTAAGCACGTTTTTCTCTTATATTTTAGCGAATATTTCCCGAGTTTTCAGAGAGCGAGTGTTAACTCCCAACCTGTTACAACTACCGTTGTCCCGATGAGTTTAAAGGTAGGATTTAGCGAGAATAAGTCGTTTCGGCTGCTCTAAACAAGTTTTTCTCATATATTTTAGCGAATATTTCCAGAGTTTTCAGGGAGCGAATGATAACTCCCGAACTCGCTACATCTACTGTTTTCCCGATATGTTTAAACCCACTTTTAGCTAAAATAAATAGTTTGAGGATATCTATATACCTGTTTCTTTTATATTTCAGAGAAAATTTCCCAATTTTCAAGCAAACGTGTATTAATTCTCGAACCGTTACTACTGTTCTCTCGATGTGTTTAAAGGTACGTTTTAGCGAGAATAAGTCGTTAGAGCTCATCTAAACACGTTTTCACTTATATTTTAGCGAATATTTCCAAAAATTGGAGAAATCGCTCCCGAACTGTTACAACTACCGACTACGGATGTGTTTAAACGCACTTTTGAGGAAAAGCAAGTCGTTTGAGCACATCCAAACACAGTTTAGAAGGGAAAATTCATGGAATTGGAGAATAAAATTCATGAAAGTGTGCACTTTTCCAAAGGATTAATCTTTAAAAGTGTAAGCAGTAAAAACTGCAACGCATGTCGTAAAATAATACCGCAATTGTGAGATTTCCTTTCTAACATCTAGGCATCTGACGTTGACGCGTACAAGACTCAATTTCACGACTTATTCAATTTCCTTATATTTCCCCTCGTATAGGCTTGCATTATTATGGCTGCAATGTAATAAATTCCTTCGTTGTCGTCACTCGCGAGGCGAGTTGTCTTCGTCACGCGTAGCTACAGTCGTATAAGTGAGACACGTTCCAATTTTTGACCCATCGGAGCGTATGCAGTTTTGCCCGGCGCATGCAAACGCCGCGCGAAATAGAAAAGTACACCATGTTGCCGCAAAGCGCATCTCCGGCGTGTTCAGCCAACAATTGACCAACTGCCAACGTGCAAGATGTTTCGCCGACAATTAACCAGCGCTTCGGTGAATCGCGTATTCGCACGCCAGGAATGCGGCGCATTTGCGGCATTTTCGCAAGGCGCAAGGTTTTTCATGTGCAGCTAGTATATAAACACCGTCTAAATATATGAACTTTCACATTGTAAGGCAGCAATGCAGGTAGGTGCAGCCGGTAGGTAGATGCAAGTCGTGCATTACATCGCCTTATTGCTTATTACGGCGAAGACTCGTTTTGCTATGAAAAGTGTTTAGAAAACGAAAATCTTTTACAAACTAACTAACCAAAACTTACCGGGAAACTAATTAAATAAAATTATTTGAATCATTCCATTAATAGGGACAGTAGGAATAAAATAACAGTACAATTTTGAAACAATAAAAAGTGCAATGGATCTATCAATATCTATAAAATTGTGATAATATATATTATAAAATTGAGACAATGGCTGAAGGAACTGCATTAACAAACCCTCGAACAGGAGATCTTTCAAAAAATAGTGTACTTAAGAAGTTTATTCCTTTTGATAGACAATTAAACTTCTTAAAAGTGCCATAAAAGTATAAATTTCTATGGAACTATATCTATAAAATTTACTGTCTCCCGAAAAGTTCAAACGCACTTTTTCACTAAAATAATTCGTTTGATCACATTTAAACAAAGTTTCCTCATGACTTTTTCCGAATACCCCCCAACACTTCAGAAGTCGCGAACTATTAGTGCTACAGATCTTCCAATGCTACTTTCAACATGTTTTTCTCTTCTATTTTAACGAATATTTCCCAAAATTTCTGCAATAGAGTGTTGACACTTCCCAATCTCACGATGTGTTTTTAGCATATATAACTTTTTCTATTGCATCATAGCGAATATATCCAAAAATTTCAGAAATAGTCTGTTAATTTCCCGAACCGTTACAACTACGGATCTCCCGATATGTCCAAACGCACTCTTTATCAAAAATAAGTCCTTTGGGCAATCTCAAAACGTTTGTCTTTTATATTTTACAATTATCTTCCGATAAGTTTATTTCTTTTCTTTTGGCGTTTCATTTTGGTGTAAATAACACATTTGAGGACATCTAAACACGTTTTTCTCATAAATTTTAGGGAATATTTTCAAAATTGTAAGAGTATTTTTTTGTTTGATGTGCCGAGCATAGACTGCTATGGTCATTAGCTCTATTCAATTCTTGTTCCATGTAATTAGTCATATCAGAGGCTAAGACTATTGATAAGAAGAATTCACTTTGCTATGCATCCTCACCGAGAATCGAACCCTCGTGGGCAGTAGTCATCAACCATACTACTGCACCACTTGGCTGGTCCAACCGATGCAAGAGTTTTTTTTTTTTTTTGCAAACAGTTTTACTTTTTCATTTCATAGATAATTTCTTACAATTATCACTATTAGAATCTAAAATTAAACACATAATACTTCGATGATGTTTCCGCATCGATGATAGTCTAAATTAATTTATAAGTGATTTTCATTACATATTGAATTTTAGCAGCTACAAAATTAGTTTAGACCGATTTACTGAAAACTAGTTACCTAGTGTTTTCACATTAAAAATGGCATTGAACACGACTTTTTATATTTTTAAGTAAAATTATTTCTATCCATAAAATAGATAAAATCTTTTACTTTGAAAATTGGTTTGAAACACGAAACATTCCAAAATTACTAAAACTATCCTAGTACTAGAATCTTAAAAATTAAACTCACAATACTTCGATGATATTTTCGCATCGGTTGTAATTAATTTATACGTTTTTTCTATTGAATAATGAATCCTGTAAATACATTTCTATGTAGACACTATAAAAGTAGATGTGACTAATTTCCTAGAAAACTATTTACCGACTATCACAATGAAAACCAGAAAAATACGATAATTACAAAAATAAGCACGAATAAATAATTAATTACAATAACCGAATGAATAACATTCATGCAAGGTATGCAATCAATAAAAGATGAACAAATTTTCTATAATTGTGATCACGATTTCCGTTACATTATACACCATTAGTTAGTTAAACATTTTTGCGTACCTTTAATTGTATGTAAGTCTTCATAAACTAATAAATCCAATTGGAATCGAATTTCTGTAAGTCAAATCTTGTACGCACGCCAATAATTACAATAGTTCAATGGTAATTAATGCAAACAACAATGAAGTGAAACATGGACAATTGCAGAATATATTGGCATGCATGAGATTACTTAATAAGCCGTGAGTAATTCGCACAGGTGCACGTACATACACGGCGCACTGCTGATTGTACCTTTCTTCATACAGGTAGATGCACTGATTTGTGTCTTTGGTCAATCTTGCGCGAAATGCAACGCGCCAAACTGTGGCCCGCGGTAAGACACGCGCGCGAATCCAGCCGATGGCTGAGTGATTGAATGACTGAATGAATCGCAAAGCTGCTGGCCGCCCGCCTGCTGGCCACCTGCTTGACTTGGCGGCGTGCCCGCGGTATGTTGTGTCTGCACGTGTGGTGGACACACGCGGCCCGCCGATATGTGCGCGTTCGTGCACGATTCCGGAGGAAGACATTCCCCCTTTCGCGTGAAAGAAGCAAAACGTGCACTATGGGGCCGAAAATTAAGGATTTCGAACTCGGGCTGCTCACCTTGAAAACGAACCTTTTGCAGAATTTTCAAGTGATTGTGAGGCCTAAATCTGGAAATGTCGCAAACATTTTTGAGATGATAATATTTTCTTTAATTCAGTGACATATTCATGTAAAAATAAACAAATAATATTCTGATATAATTTGTTAGATAAATATTTAGAAGACATTTTAATTATATTACTTTGAAACCGATATTTTTGAAAAAAACTATTCCAGAAAACCCAGACTTTTCTAGGACAAGATTTATGATTCTGTAAATAATAGCAGTAGGAATGATAGTTACTAATATTTATAAAATTATATTAACAAAAAGTTAAGGCCGGACATCATTTAACAGGTAAAAAAAGCGTTTTTTCTAGCAATATATATTTTTCTACTTTGCGTATACGATAGACCAAAGTTCATTTGATAGATTATTAAATTATCTAGAATATGACGTCAATTGTTCTTTGCAAAAATATATATTTACACATTTTTTTCGTAATTTACAAGTTGAATGTTTGTGCGAAAAATATATTTTAAACTTTAACCGGTATTAAAACATTAATATTTCATTAAAATTTATACATTATTTAATGGCGGTAAAAACTATCATATTCTAGAGGATTTAACTATCTGTAAAATGAGCCCCCACCCAACTAAATTGATTTGATAGAATTTGCTCAATCGCGTACGCAAATTTGAAAAATCATGTTGCGAAATATGCGTTTAAAGTTAATGCGTAAAAAGTTTTTATGAAGTTATTGAAATTAGCTTGATTATGATGTAGAGTATTTTCAAGAAAATTTTAAAATTGCTTAATTTCTAGAGAAGAAACTTTAAAATGTATTTGTTGCATAAAAATTACAGTTGAAATTTTCGAAAATATATCTATATAATAAGCCAACATTCATTTTTGCTTACCTTTAATTGTATGTAAGTCCTAATATACTAATAAATCCAATTGGAATCGAATTTCTGTAAGTCAAATCTTGTACGCACGCCAATAAGTACAATAGTTCAATGGTAATTAATGCAAGCGACAATGAAGAGAAACATGAACAATTGCAGAATATATTGGCATGCATGAGATTACTTAATAGACCGTGAGTAATTCGCACAGGTGCACGTACATACACGGCGCACTGCTGATTGTACCTTTCTTCATACAGGTAGATGCACTGATTTGTGTCTTTGGTCAATCTTGCGCGAAATGCAACGCGCCAAACTGTGTTCCGCGGTAAGACGCGCGCGAACCCGGCCGACGGCTGACTGATTGAATGACTGAATGAATCGCAAAGCTGCAGGCCGCCCGCCTGCTGGCCTCCTGCCTGACTTGGCGGCGTGCTCGCAGTTTGTGGTGTCTGCACGTGTGGTGGACACACGCGGCCCGCCGATATGTGCAATTAATTCAATCCAATTTACAACTAGTTTCCCTTAAACAATTTATAAAAAATACCATTTTCCAGCTAGGTATATATTAAGAGGATATCTCGTTTACCTGATCGAAAAATTTACGATTTTCACGATGTGAAACGGAAAACCAAAAAGTTTTTATAAAGTTATTGAAATTAGCTTGATTATGATGTCGAGTATTTTCAAGAAAATTTTAAAATTGCTTAATTTATAGAGTAGAAACTTTAAAATGTATTTGTTTCATAAAAGTTACAGTTGAAAATTTCAAAAATATGTGTAAATATATGCTTTTTCAAAAAACATTTGACGTTATATTCTAGAGACTTTAATTATCTATATAATAAGCCAACATTCAGCTAAATCAGCTTGGCAACATTTGCACAATCGTGTACGCAAAATCGAAAGATGATGGTGCGAAAAAAACACCCAACTGAAAAAAATTGTAATTTTTATGAATTGTTTCCCTTAAAAATTGTTTCCCCAAAAATTGTAAATTATTCAAGAATATTCTCTCAATTTCCCAAGTCGATATCTGCAGTATTATTGAAGTTAAAGCACATTAAGTGGACTTGAGAAGACATATATTCTTATGTTTATCCAACTTTAAACGCGTACTTCGCAACATCATTTTTTAAATTTGCATGCTCAATCGTGCATGCAAATTCTACGAAATCGATTTAGCTGGGTGGAGGCACATTTTATAGATAATTAAATTCTCTAGAATATGACGTTTTTTGAAAAATAAATATAAATATGCAATTTTTCGTATGTTAATGTTGAATTTGTATGTTAAATTCCCATTAAAACGGCATCATAATATGACATAATTATTATCTTTCTCTTGAAAATACTCGGTTTATTGATTCTACCATCATTTAATAATCTAGAAATAATTTACTAGCAGGGCAATCGATCGAGGAAAAGCACAGGTAGTTTGTATGTATTGGTATTATCATGACAACGTGAATGTCCACATCAATCATTAACAACATCATTAACAGACATTTGATGCAGATTGCAATGAGACAAACATCTGATGAGCAAGTGCCCCCCCCGCGCTCAATTCAAACAGGACAATTACATCTAAATATGCAACGCTTAATTGCCCGCAATTGACGCGGTGCTTGTGGTTTTCAACCGAATGACTTTTTTGTGCACGCACTGTGAACTGGGTTCAGGTGCACAAATTGCGTAATTATTAAACAATTATGTAATTAATAGAGTGTTATTGCGCATATGCGTTTCATATGCACACGTTGGTGCATTGTGGAAGCGATTGCGTTACTTATGCAAGCGGATCGCACACGCAGTGGCACAAAATAGGCGCACACTTGCTTTTCTTGTCCGTGGTTTCGCAGCGATGGTCTTGACACGCTGAGAAAAGAACAAAGATGCGACTTCTACGCGTTGAATCATCTTTGCATTCCTATTGCTTTGAATAGAGTTTGATAAACGTCAAACTATCAAATGAATTCGGTGGTATAGCTAAATAAATCAACCCTTCAATACAGCAACGGGGGCAAATGTTTTTTTAAGTAAAATTTCAATACGCGCTTGAGTTGGGAAGTAAACTGCGAACCGACTTTTAGCTCACAATCAGAAACTAACAATCCTATTTTATTTTGTTGTTGTTTTTTATGTGTATATAATATCAACTTGAGATAGACTTTTTTTTTAATTTCTGTCACGTTTGCCTGCGCCACGCAAGTTCTCGCTCGATTAATTAATACCTCCTGTATCGATACCTAGAACGGTGGGTCCCCTTGGAAACGATTCGAAAACAAAAATTATCGGGACATTTTAGAAATGCCGCGGAATCGCGTGACTAATTAAAAAAAAAAACTCACTTAAGTTTGACCGAAGTCAAAGTGGGGAGGGTTCACCTTGGAGCAAATTTAGCGCAAACCAAGAGGGAAAGGAGAGCTACTACTACAACAAAAATCTAAAATATAGCAGTACATTTGCCGCGGCGATGTAAATAAATGGGGTCGTGTTGGCAGGTCTTTGTGGCAGCGGTGTGAATACTCGGGGTCCACATTCAGTCCTTAAACGTCCAGAAATCAAAAGATTGCAGTCGTGCATTTTAGGAAAGGGCTCATCCATTGTAGCAGGAGTATATCGGTTTACGGAGCTGTGCACATCATCGTGTCTCCTTGTCGCTGGGCGCTGGATTTCTATATATGGTCGGGGATGCTCGACGGGGAGGTGGATCACCCGTGAAGGAGTACTCTCTAGGCTTGTTACGATGGCTGACTTGTCGCTAACCTTCCCTTACGCGACAACATATGCAACAGGTTGTTGCCCTGAAATCTTCTGATTTCTGGACGTTCAAGGATTGAATGTGGACCCTCTGCATCCCCAGGTATCTTTCGTCGTAACCTCTGTTGTACCCAATGCATTCAAAGCGCTACAAATAAGGACTCCCGAATTTTGTCGCATAGTAGTAGATACCAGATACTATGATGTAGAACAACAATACTAAGACTTTGTTTAAATTTCGGAGGTCCCTTAAAACATTATTCCTTGAGGATCCCGCGTTATGGTAGTGGGTTATCGCGGATAGACGAGTTGTGACATTCCAAATATAAATACACATATGATACTCGCGGTGCCACCGAAATTACTTTGCGGTCTTCTAATAACCTTCGGTTAATTTACGAGAGTATAGACCAAAGGTTTCCAAATTTCTTATAGCAGCCTATGTTGAAAAGAAATATTCTCTTGTGCTATATCTTATGCTATGCAGTTTTCGAGATAGCATAATGTCACGACAATATACCACGTGCTCAATAATGTTCCCAGCTTCGAAACCTCTTCTATAGACCCAATTAAGCAGGCTTCAGAGACGTTTTGAGGCTTTCTGAGGAGTTCTAATATGAGAGATTATTTAAGAAATTAAACGAAATAATATAGTGCTAATTGTAAGTGCGAAATCATCAAGCAACATTATTGTTAAAACCCGAAACAAGTTTATTAAAGCAAAACTTACCTTATGCATTCATTGTACGAACCGGTATAAGAAACCTGATTTAATTATCCCACAATCATCTAAAAAAAAGATTAGTAATCAAATTTTCGACGTCTAACAATAAAGCCATACTTAATCCACACGTGTCTACAATTATTGAATCATTGCCAAAGGTTTTATATATAATGTATTCATTTACAAAGTAAAAAACCGTTGAAATTCACATTTAAAACTCACCCCAAACTGCGCATACTCGTTGCGTTAACCTAGAAACGAAAGTAAAAGCAGCCGTTGGCGCTGATCCCTGGTTGGCATTGTTCGCATTGCAATTTCTGGATTCTCGGTGACAACGGGCGACATTTTTCCTGAACAATAAAAAAAATCAGCGCGTGGAAAACATTTGGATTAAACCTGTATAGTTCTAAGATAATGGTGCGCGCGGCCGGAACCGTTATAAAATGTAAGTAAGACTTTTCAACAACAATCGAAAAATTAGAAAACTTTTTTTTAAATTAAATAAAATTATATAGCAATTGGTGGAAAATCATCGAAGACAAAAGTGGTGCATGGAATAACGAAATCAAAAAGACACACTTCAAGAAAAAGTAAATACAACTATACTAAATTCATGCACTTATTCAGTAATAGTATTAAAATGAAAGTAAGTAAAAAGGACTTTGTATAGGTATTGGTGGAAATAAATTAATTCAAAGGCCTACTCCAATGTGGCAGAAAGCAATCGAGGGTTTTATCAAGAATAAGGGGATAGCAACGACGGATGAGGATAGTCAGAATGAATTTACTCCCACTGAAACTCCGAAAATTTCGGTGATTAGTTCGGTTACAGTCCAATGCCCTGTTCTAGCAAAGACCAAGGAACAACTCTCTCCTGCTGGCTACGAAACGACCTTCGCCTGCCGACCGTTTGGTGAAGGTACAAGCAAACAAGTAGATCTACCACGAAGAAAGATATCAGAACCGAAGTGGGCTCGTGCTCCAGGAGCTCCTTTAAACCCTAGATGCATGCCTAATTTCGCCCTGCTCGAACAGTTCGAAAAGGATAATTGCATGCCATCACAGTGCAGTAGACGTGTTTATTTTAAATCAAAGTAATTTTATTGTAAATTAGTGCTCTAAGCCATAATTAAGCAGGAACGAAATAAAAACAGTTTTTGTAAGTATTTTTTACTTATTTTAATAACAAAATTAATTAGAGGCTTGTTTTATATAAATATATTAAAATTAATTAATGTGTAGTAATAATTTTGAATATTTAAATATGTTTTAAACCCACTCGAGAGAAGGGATAGATGTTTGGACTTGTTGTAGCCGGTTTTGAGGTTAAAATTGTAAACAAGGATTGCTAGATACAGATAAATTAGACGGTTATTCATACCAGTGATAATCGGGAGGATTGGATTCATATTCTGGACGCACAATCACTATGGGTTACATCTTTTTATGTTAGGATTTTGTGAGTTTTGTTGTTGTAACAGACAGATAAGCACAGATTACTATGAAGATATGTTTGTTTCAATTTTGTTTTGGGTGGACAGCACTCTTCAGTGAATTATATATGGTGGCAGAACTTATGCAACCCAAGATACATCTGAATCGCATAATAGCTGAATTGAAATCAGGCTGAACTAAAATTTGAAATTCAAACTTTATGTTGCGAACGGTTGTCAAAATGTATATAAATAATCAGTCACTTTGAAACTCCCGAACGTGTTTTGATGTGCAGCGGACGGGTAGTCCACGAATCCTGGAAAATATAAAATCCCACGATTGCGTTATTTTATAATAATTTCTAATCTGCACATCGCAGAATATTCATTCATGATTCTCCATTAAATTTAGATTGTTTTAGTGTACCTGATGAGGACCATAGATTAATGAGAAATCTGATCAGATGTTGTTTGATCTGTGTACTGCGCGTTATTGCTTGTTTTCGGTAGGGATCGTAGATAAATATATTTTTAATCAAGTAACTGTATGCAAGACATCGGTGACTATAGGACTGAAAGACATACAAACACGCATTATCAAGCAAAGCATGAAAACAAAAAGTTTTATTAAAAAAATCAAAAGCAATTAAAATAACGGATATGTTATCGTCACCTGAATTATTGTGTATCCAAATAAAGAATATCGGAGAAAATTATTTTAAAAATATATTTTTTCATGTTTTCAGTAATTAACACAAATATCACATTGAACGTCTGGGACGAATTGACACGTCCGCGTTACGTTAAAATGAGCAACAGTGCTTGGGTAACTATTGACATAGAAATTTTGTTCTCCTAGTTGTACCGTTATTTCTTTTGGGTTGTTTCCCTTCTCACACGTCTTTTTTGGGTATAAACAATTTAATTATATCACTTTTGAAATTTCAACAAGTTTTGTTTCAAAGAAGCGGCAGTCAATTTGCTTGTGCGATAAACAAAATCCTCAAAATCCTTTAAACTAATTGTAAGAAATATTGAAAGTAGACTGTGGTCATTTATTAAAAATTCGGGGACAACACAGCAGTAAAAAACGGAAAAGTGTCGATTTATTCAATCGGAGTTCATGTACGCCTGGATGAGCTCCCTGCCGAGGGCAACGCCAAGCGGCGGCGGCACAGCGTTGCCGACCTGACGATGGCGGTCGAGCACGCTACCGACGAACTCGAAACGATCGGGGAAGCCCTGCGAGCGCGCACACTCACGCACGCTAACGACACGATGCTGCTCCGGATGTAGAACGCGGCCCTGCTTGCCCATCGGCTCCGGATTGGTGACGGTTGTGCCGAAGTATCCAGACCATTCCAAGCGGCCGTAAAGACCTGCCCAGTGGCTGTGGCGATCGGCCGTGTGTGGAAGACACCACGGGATCAGCGTGTTCACCTGGCGATCGAGTGGGTCGCATGCAGAGCCGTTGGCGCATGCGCACACGCCACGCAGGGGTTCGTTGGGCTGCTGGCGTTGCTTACTATACTCGTAGCGCAGCACGTTCGTCACGCTGCCATCGCTGAGGCGCACTGGGATATTGGGCAGGTCGCGCCAATCGCTGCCGGCCGCCAACGGCACGTACGCCATGCGTGCCTCCACGAGCGGCGTCATCTCCTTGCACATGTGGTCGGTGATGGTGACGTCGTTGCGTCGCAGCAGGCGCTGATAGTGGGTGCTGGCGTCGGTCAAATAATACATCGACTCGGCATTGCAGCCGTTATAGATAGCCGGCAGGTCACTCATCGCGTCATGTACGGTGATGCTGCGTAATGGTGCCGAATCCACCCATCTGGTACCTGCAATATTTAGAATGACAAGTATGTGTATGAATTGTGTAGGATGCACACGCACATGCATGTACCCACACACATGTATACACATACGTTCATACACGCTTATGTACATTTGGGCGAAAAGTACATATTTACCATTAGTGTAACGCTTGCGGTCGACGATCACAGACAGTTGGGAGCCGCGCTTGTTGAACACGTGCACCGGCTCCGGATACTTGGGCAGGGCGAAGCCGGGAGCCGCGCCGTAGATGATCATGCGGCGGCGCGTCTGCGGCACGCCGTAGTGGCCCGCCTGCACGACGCCGAACGTCACCTGATAGCCCATCGCGATGAAGCAGCGCAGCGTCAGCTTGAGCACGAGGCTCTTCTTGAAAGAGACGAAGTTGCGGACATTCTCCAGGATGAAGTAGTTAGGCCGATAAAAATCGCAGAAGCTCAAGAACGTAACAATCAACGAGTTTTTGAACAGTGAGTACTGGCCGGCGTTGAAGCGATTCATCCCGGAAAAGCCCTGGCACGGCGGCCCGCCGACGAGCAGCTCCACTTCGCCCTTTGCCGGAAGGCCGCTGTTGATTTCACCACGCATCGCCGAATGCAGCGCCTGATTGCAATCGACGTTGAGCACCGATACGGTCGGATTGTTCAGCGTGAACGCCTTCGCCGCTGCCTCATCTTTCTCAATCTACAAACGCGCACAGTTTACTACAGTGCATTTTAGGCATGTGTGATAATTGTATACGTGTGTATGGTGTAGGAGTCAGTGCGTAACTTTGTGTGAGCGAGTGTGTGTGTGTGCGTAAAACGTGAATTATAGTACGTGAACTTACAGCCCATTGCGTAATTGCCGCTCCGCTCGCGTGCAATCCGTGCGAGAGACCGCCGCAGCCGGCAAAGACATCCAAACACCGCATTGGCGGCATGGTTGGCCACGTCGGCGCCATCTCGTACGTCTTCAGCGGGCCTTTCTTATTCTTGTTGACAGGCGACTTTGGTGGGCACTTGGCCGGCGCACCGTAGCGCACCCCGCTGGTGGGCATGTCCACAAACGTCTCATTGTTCGCGTCATACATCTCGTTAAAGTAAAACCGATGTGGCCCACCCTCGATCCAGTTGGTCAGCGGCCCTTCGATATTGTATCCGTAGGTCACGTAGCACTTGCCGCGCACCAGGTCAAAGTCGATTTCCATTTCTGAAATATATACAATCAACTGCTTAGTTTCTTTTTTCTGTGGTGAAAATTGTAACAACAAAACGTGGAAGCAAAAATTGACTTACGATCCTCGCTGTAGTACAGCATATTCAGGTCGTATTGATGCGAAAAGTATTTTCCCTTGTGCGTGTTCTCGGGTCTGTAGAGCTTGCGCACTCTTAGCTTAATGCCGGATGTCTTCGGAGCGGTATGATCACTCCACACGTACTCGATGATGCCGATGCAGAAAGGCTCGGCGGTGACCGTATTCCCGCCACGCGTCTCATTCGACTTGCGATAGAATTCGGGATATACGTTCGAATCGTGTTTTTTGTCGATTTCATCACAGTCGTTTTCAGTCTCAGTCTCTCTAAGCTCAAATTCAAAGGTACCGGGCTTAATGTATACGCCTGTACCTGGCCTGTATTTTTCACCCATGTACGAAATCACAGTCTCGGTTAAAGTGGGAAGATAGAACAACTTCGTGTTATATCTGGATCTAAAGTGAATTTGAAGTATTTAGATATGTGTAAAATTCATGTGTGCGGTAATATACTTACACGCATGACACACATGTGGAGATGATACTCTCATCGACCTCGTCGTCGTAGTCGTCCTCGATTAGATCTTCGTAACGAGCGTGTTCCGACTCATAGCGCTTCGAGTAGAAGAACGTTTGGCCGTCGTCGTCGAGCGGCGGCGAGAGGCGCTCGTTACCACCGCGCAGTGACCAGTTCGGCGCTGGCAGGCGCTTGTCAACGACGGCGTGGCGCACGATCGCGCCCATCGGGCACGTCTCGCACACGTCCTGGGCGAAAATCTCGCGTGGGTCGGCCGTCTCGCCAATGATCGTGTCCGTCGCGCGGATGTAAATGCGCGCGTGAAACATGGCGCCATCCCGCTCATCCTCCCACATGTACGCAATCTCGGCGATCACCAGTGGATCCTTGGGGATCGGTGGGTACATCATGATAAAGTTACCCGGAGATATTACGGATTTGCCTTTTGGACAGATGTACAGAATAAGTTAGCAAAAATATTAGATGTAAAACTTATTATTATTTGAAGTGTATTCTGTTATTAATGTCATTTTATAGTTATTGAAATTGTGTACGTGTGGTGATATATGATGCTTGTGATAACAGTGTTTGGTGTAGTGTTGCAATTGTTTTGTGGTGGTGGTTTAGGTGGGTGTAATGAGAAACAATTTGTTTTTAAACTACATGCCTGTGTTTGATTGGCTATGTTTATTTCTTAAATAATATGTTGGTGTATTATTTTGTTGTTAGTACGTTTAATGTTTATATGTGTATCTTTCGTGTTAATCTCTGTATGTGTGTAAAAGATACTTATTTCTTCATTTTGTAAACCGTATGCTGATAAGTCTTTAAATATAGTGCACAATACGATCATTCATATATCACTAATCAAAAGAGAAATATAAGAATCGTAAACTTACCAACGCGCGCCTTGAAAAAATATTTGCGGCCATTATGAATGGCAATGGGATCGCCTAGCCACAAAACATCGTTGACAATCTGCAAAGAGCAGGGCGGAAGGTGGCCGTCCACTGGATCGACGAACCCTTCCTCTTCCTCGTTGTCGTCCTCCACCTCCGACTCTTCGGCAGCCTGAATCGCCAAATTCGGACAACGTCGCCGCGTACACGCCTGCTTGCGCCTCCCAGGCCCACCGAATTTCGGCTTATCACGACAATGCGCACACACGCCGCAGTCCGGCTGCTGGCAAGCATCGCAAATTCCACAGCGTCTGCTTCTCTTTCCGTCAGCATCGCCACCGGCGCCTTCCTCTTTTTCCCCACGCCCATCATCGGCTGGACGAGCGCTACTGCCAGCAGCACCACCGCCTCCAAGAGCATCATCATTGTTATTGTGCCGCGAGGCACCAGCGTTCGCAATCTGTTCGGTGAAGAAGATCTCCATTATGTCGCGGACGAGCGGCGTCGTCGTCGCCATGCTCCACTCTTGCGCACCGCGCGCCGGCGGTCGGCGATCACTGCGACTCACCGGCGGCACCCACTTGCGCTGTGAGAACGTCACGCCTGCCAGCTGCACGAGGCTGCGGATGCACGGCGTTGTAATCAGCTGCACGTCGTCTTCGCCGGAAGCCTCATCGATGCTGAGCAAGTGGTCGACGATGAATTGCGCATGTTGCAGTAGGCACTCCTCGTTGATATCTGGCCGCATGTCGCTGGCGAGTAGCTGGAGTAATTCGTCGTACGTCGGCTGGCGCCACGCCTCTGTAAGTAGGAACTCGACGACCACCTTCGAAATCTTCGTCTTTTCCTTGATGGATCGCATCACCGGCGCGTAGAACTCGCTTGGTTCCATCATGTAGTAGTCAGCGTACGGCGACTTAAAGATTAGGATCGCGCGCTCGCCGCAATCATAGCCGGAGATGTACCACGCGTTTATTGGGCCGATATCGAAGGCTGGTACACCGGTTTCCGGACGAGGATCCTCGTCGAAAATCGGCTTGATATACCCAGACACGTAAAGCAAAACATCATTCTCGATCAACCCTGAGTCAATTGGCACCAAATGCCCATTATCGTCATAAATACTAAATGCTGTAAGCTAAGAAAATATAAACATCTAAGAAAGCTGTAAATGCAAAAGCACAATTTATTATTCAACTGTTCGACGCAATTCAACTTCAGTGAACCTTGTTTAACGCTTCAACTCAAAATTTTCATTACAGGATTATGTTAATACGTCCATTGGATTGCATTACAATAAATAAAAGCATGCATGAATTGTTATCTAGTGCATTAAAGACTTATATCGTGCAATTTATGTTTAAAACACGAAATACTAACGTTAAACAAGGTTTAACTTGCTATTTCTTAAGGAAACGTACCTTAACTGTTGGTAGTGCATCATCTTGGTCAATGAAGGCCTCGTCGCCAGTGAAGACTAGCAGACGTTCGTCAGTCAACGCCACGAACTCCTCCAACGCGTTCGGCGGATGTCCAGTGTAAAAGATCGCCTCGTGCTCTGGTTGCTTGCAGATTTCGCAGCGCGGTTCGTCCGGCGGCGGCCCAACCATCGCTACCTCCATTTCGTCGAGCTTCTCGGCTTCGGGTAATTCCTGCTCAGTCTTGATACGTTTCGGTTTACTTTCCGGCTTATTACCTTCGTCCTCTGTTGGCTCCAAGTCGTCCGACTTGGGTTCGTCCGACGCCTCCATAAGCCGACGATCCTCAACGCAGCTTGGCTGGGCACAGAATGATTGCGTGCTTGATCCGCAGCCGAAACAACGCTGTCATACTTGCTTCCACAGCACACTAGATGTAAAAACATGCACTTTATTCACACATTACATGAAAAAGTAATAAAATCTAATTCAATACCAAGTTATTAACAAAATATATTTGCACCAAAACGAAGGGGAGAATTGTCCGTTTCTTGTAACCAACAAAATTCGAAAAACCGGGAAGGGATAAAAATTCTGGTTGGTGTATGGTGGGTTGCTTAAGTTAAAAAAAAAAAAACAAAAAAAAACCCAGGTTCATTAATTCACAAATAGTTAACAGAAAACATGAGTAATGTTTTAACAATTAATAGTGGTAAAAATATAATAAAAATACGGCTTCTGTAAATTTCAATGATTTTTAAAATGTTGTATTGTGGGTTGCCTACGTTAAAACGCTGTAACTCTAAGAATTAAAAAAAGAATCTAGAACCAGTGCATTAATTTAGAAAGTGTTAAAATCATTGATAAATCATTACTTCTATCAATAATAGTTAAAATGCCCCAAAAGTAGACAAATTGTAATTTTTAAAAATTTTAATAATGATGTATTGTGAGTTGAAAGTTATAAAATAAATGAAATTTTAATACGTACGAAATTTGATAAGCTAATATTAAAAATATAATATAAAATATAAAATATAATAGTAAAATAAAGAAAATAGAGTCCATTACAATTTTATCATTGCTGTGCCGGGTGGATTGCTTACGTTAAATCACTGTAGCTGATTCATTTACAAACAAAATGCGGAACTAAAATGTAAAATTCAAACTTTGTTCTAAAATATTTTCTAATCTGCATCTTATAGAATGCCCATTCTTCTACGGATCGATTCCTTATTAAATAGAGTTTGTTTTATTATCGACGTTCCATTTTCTCTTCTGAGAACGCGTGATCTCGTCTCAGCAAGCCCTGCATATTGTCTTCCCAAGCTCCTGTTCCCGCATTCTGACATTTTTCTTCCCATTCCACAAGTGAGATGTTTGGCGTCACCTTTTTTCCCTTTCTCCTTTTCCCCTATTCCCTCTTCACTTCGTATGGTCATCTTTACAGGGAAGTGATCTGACCCTTCTTTCCCCTCCATCAACAACATCATGAGTACATGGAATAAAATTATATTTATTTTTGCCCAATAAAACATCATACGTTTTTAAATCAACGTTTTAGAAGCACAAATATAGTCATATCATGAAAGAATAACACATAAAATCGCGGGGGTAATATTCCATTATTTTAAAAGTGATTGCCCTTCGATAAAATTGAACAGCTTGCCAATATTCCATAATATCCCTCAAAATAATTCTTGGTAAAAGGTAAAAGAATTTTGGAGTAATAGAATCAGAAAAAAGTGCCACATCTGTACAATTCGTCGTAGCATTACGACTTGTGGGTATAAATATTCATACATGGACCTAGAACATGGATGCAGAAAGAAAAAAAGGAGGTGATTACTTGAGATTTACCGTTTAACCATTCTAGAAGCTTATCCAAGTACATGTCCTTCATGCTTTCGTTGATTAGTTCGAAGATTCGTAATAATCGATCGACCCATTTCTTATTTCTCGGTGCTTCAGAATATAGGATGACATCGAGTAAAAGTAGGGCCACATCAGTTCCGTAATCCTATCAAGTTTTTAGCCTCAGTTTATGCAATTTAATCTGACTTAATCTGATTGGGCATATCTTACCTGATCTTTATCCAAAACCAATAAAGAGGTCAAATAAACTAACTCGCGCAATCGGACGTATCTCTCCTAGGACATAATAAATAATCATTTATCATTGATTCATTTGGAAAATATACATGTTTTGCTGTTTCAGGCCCCTCCCCTTCTCTAATTCTTTACAAAAGCCAGTTTATCCCAACCCCAAGGGGAGGCCCCCATTGGGATATTGCATTAGATGGAATGGAATTTCCGGACCAAAAACCCTCGAAAATATAGTGTATACATACTAAGTATACCTGGGACATAAACGTGTAGTAAATCTTATGACAGAGTGTAAGTATATTTGAAAATTCTTCCTTCGCCATGAAATAATTCATTCGGTTCAGAAAATAAGCCTCGTCCATATTTTTTGATAAATTGTAATGCTACGATGACTATTTTCAGTGGCGTAATAAATTGTTCTTCTTAGGCTTCTTCTTAGAGCGTTTTAAATTGTAAAATGGTGGTAATTTCAAAATGACGTACTTTGCTTCCCTAAAAATTGTCAATAGTAAATAAATAAATAAATCGTTGCATTGGCAACTAGTCGCTGATTGGAATGTTTCATTTGTTAGGAATTTCTTTTTGGGACAATTTGAATTTTTCTTATTGAAATATCTTATTGGATTAAAATCAAATGAACCTGGAAACCTTTTAAACTTTTGCTCATGAAATTGCCCCGCCATGTTAGTCAGTATGATCTCCCTGCTGATCTGGGATCGAATCTCGGGGGAATGAAAGATACCCTTTTCAAAGTTGAATCAATGTTGAGCCACAAAAGTCAGACATCCTTCGGAGAAACGGATAGATATGTAATAAAGTGTCAACCTTGTACATCAAAAGGACGTCGCCGTCGGAACAATCATTTTCTAGATACGAAAAAATTCCGAAAGATACTCGTGTTTAAAGTGCACCAATATCAAGTGCATTTGCTGCAAGCGGCACTTGTTACGCTCATGCCTCTAACTGCTGTGTGCCGAAAATCGCGGTTTCCACACTTGAATGGTTATATACTATAAGGAACTCTTGAATAAGTTGGCATCAGAAACAAGCGAAGTTATACACGCCAACGTATTTTCCACTTTCTTAAAAATATCAAAGAAAGATGTTGTAACTTCTGCTAAGTCCTGTGAGTAGGGTTTGACGGTGTGGTTCTCAAGTAGTTGTCGTTGTCGAAGTCAACTTATATTTAATATCAACTTCAGGTGGCGAGGCAACGTTGTAATGTGACTGTGATGTGATCCTCAGTGGATCATGCGCGAAGGATGTCCGCGCAGCGCTGGAGGGATTGCCAGTTGCCGTGAGAGCAGTGCCGCTAAATCCTTCGTAGCGTACAGTCAAGTCACACTGTTTTACATTATACTTACTCGCTTACTCTTTTGTACATATTCAATATATTCCTTAATTATTCCCGACCCCGTTATATCCTAACAGGTAATTTTCTCGCACATACAAAAATGCGTAGTAAATGAAAAAATGAATGTTACTGTCTACTCGCAGGTCAGCATACGAATACAAAATAATGTGTGCGTTATTACTGCTTAATTGCAGGATGAAAGTTGGGAATCGAATGTTATTACTGCTTACTCGCAGGACAAAAGTAAAGAATCGAATGTTATTACTGTTTTCTTGTAGGACAAAAGTAAAGAATCGAATGTCATTACTGCTTACTCGCAGGACGAAAGTTAAGAATCGAATATTATTACTGCTTTCTTGCAGGACGAAAGTTAAGAATCGAATGTTATTACTGCCTTACTTGCGGGTTGAAATATGAATTGAATATTACAATATGTGCGAACTGTCCTCTTATCAATCAAGGCGATCAGCGCCAACAACAGTAATTTTAATTGGACACCAATTTCAAATGCGCCGCAATAAAAGAAATGTATAAGGAAAAATCAAGTAGAACATGGAAAACAATCTCAAGAAACATTAAAAACATTACAAAACAAATAAAACACAATTGGTGTATAAATTAAATAAACAAATATTTAATTTATTGTTAATATAACAAAATAAAAAAAGATATAAATAAAAAATTACAATAAATCAAATTATAAATAAATAAAAAATGAATTAAGCCTCGATTGTCGATGATTTGTGTGGAATGTGAATAAGTGCAAAAAAATAAAAACATTTTGGGGAACACATAAAAGAGTTGAGTTCGGGAGCAGTTGTAGAAAGCTTTCCGAAAAGCGATCAGGGATAGAAGTTCTGCAGGGCATCACTGTATAGCGAGTTGTAGGAATCGCGCAAAACGAAGATGTCCTCTGGCTTGCCGTTGAATGCATACTGTCCAGGCAGGCGGTGTATCGTGCTGTCGGGCTTCGGTTTGGGTCGTGCGACGGCGGCGGGAGCATGCGTAGGCGGCGGCGGTGGTGGTGCGGTGGGTGCAGCCGCTGTCGGGAACTGTTGCACGCCGCTCCATTGGTAGATGTTCGCTGGCTTGCCGTTGGCGACGAAGCTCACCGGCACGTTGAGGAACTGCTGGACGGCGTTCGGTGGGGGAGGCTGCGATACGTAGCCGAAGCCGGGGACGAACATGTACGGCTGTGGGGGCAGGCGGATGTAGTAGATCGGCGAGTTGAAGGGGCGGCTCACGCGTTTACGCTTTGGCAGCGCACGGCTCAGCTCGTTCTGGTCGTAGTCGAGTGTGTAGTCGTCCTCATCGTCACCGGCGGCGTTGGCGGCGGCGTCGCCATACACCGCTGGTGCGCCATAGTCGACGAATGCGTCTGACGGCTGCACGTAGTCGTAGTAGTTCAGCGATTTACCCTGGCGGTTGGTGGATTTCGCCGCTGTTGTGTCGGATTGTTTTGGCACGGGGGCGGTTCTCACCACCGCCATGCACACGAATACCACGCAGATGATTAATATATTCATTGTTCTGCAAATGAGAATAAAGAAATTATTACTATAATGTTTTTTAAATTTATGTTTAATTATTTTAAAACGACACACAGGTAACTCTCCCTTAACGCGGTCTTGAAAAACGTGGTTTTGGTTTTAACATTCAAAAGAGGTTTACCTTACGTATAACTTTCGTATCAAATTTTTAATTAGATATTTACGTATGTTCGTAGTAGTATGTTTTCAGGAGTTTTGAATTTGTTGATGTATGAATCAACAGGGTATCGTCAGATAACAAGTGTTATTGAACTCAAAAATATTTGTATTTGTATCTATGTTTATATTTGTATTTTTTTTATTTACTGAGCATCGACTACTATGGTCATTAGCTCTATTCAATTCTTGTTCAATGTAATTAGTCATATTAGAGGCTAATACTAT
>WSZQ02071985.1:0-22174 GCA_019419845.2 Weissflogia rhopalogaster
AATGTACATTGTACAATAATAAATAATATTTGTAGAACTGTGAAAAAAGTGTTTTTACTCATCAAAAAATTTTTATTTATATTAAATTCGTACCGTGCTTAGGCATAAGTTCGCATATTTTATTAATTAAAATGGAATTGGTTGTATATTAATCAGATTACTATATTAATATTTGACGGTTAATGCCATTCTTTAACATGTTTTAGTTTTGTGTTTCTTCTAGTTTTTTTTTTTCCACTGCATATAAACTGCTCTAAATTTCAACACTGCACTTCTTCCAAATCTACGCATCTAATTCTACTCTTTACATGCATTCGAAGTACAGATATATTTTCCCTTCCGTCGAAGTATCTCTGTCTTACTCCTTTACTATTGTTCTAACTCTAGAGAACTTAGTTTTCTGCCTTGGAGCTCTCAACATCTCGTGTTTATCTGCTCCCTTCGCGAGCCTTTCTATTGTGTTTCTTATTTTTACTGCTATTATATGTGATAATAAAACGTTTAACTAATATTAAACAAGTACATCATTATATACAACTAACAGCAGCGTACTAACAGCAACTAACAGCGTACTCCAGAAATATTTTAAAACAAAGTATGAATTTCACATTTCAGGACCTCTTTTTGTCGCTACCATTCCCATAGGATCCTCTTAAATCAAAGAAGTTATCTTTGTTTCTGTTTGATTTAATTAGAAATAAGAAGGACATAATGAAATAATAATAAGAAAACACATTTATTTCAAAATAGATTTACAACAAAAGAATATGTTACAATGATTTTTATTCAGCAATAATACAGAATACAATAGCTTCACGAGCACACTGTACAATAATATCTTACAGATTGTCATACTCCTTGAAAGGAAATCAAAACGATCGGCAATTATAATTATAAACTCCCAAAAATACCATCGCCTCGCCTATTTAGATAGGCAGACCAGCTATTTGTACTTGTCGGATTCAGGAATTTGGCACAGCGTTCCCCTTTGTTTTGTATATTACACCGCACACACTCGATTCGCACGCGATATATTGTTAATTGTCCCAATCGCAATTCAGAGATCTCCTTGTTGTAGGCGATATTCTCGTTCATTTGCGGCTTTTCAGCTTCTTCTTCTAAGTCCAGTGCTTGATAAGCTCCACGTTCAGTCAAACATTCTTTTTGATATTGAGCTCGAAGTTCATCCAAGTTTGAAGGTATTTCTAAATTTAAATTTATAGTATTAGAAGGAATCTAGTACAAAAACTGAGGTGTCAAAAAATTACTAACGCAACTTTTTGGTATCGAAAGAAAAATCGCTTCTGCCGCCAGCTATTGGCAACATTTTGAAGTCTTTGCTTCATTCTTTTGGGGAGCTTATACTTGCCACATGCAAATGGCTGATAAAGTGTTGTTTAACAAAACTCAAAATATCGAACTGAAGCACCGATACTTTTGGCAACCTATATTTTGAAGACATCAGGTTGAAGTACAATAAAAAGTAGTTATAATAATGCAATTTAAAAATAGTGTTATTTTTAAAATACAAAAAATTTTATTTTTAGTAAATTACTTAAAGTAAAAGTAAAAAAGAAGAATTATTAGAATCAACACAAACCTTTTGATTTCTCAGCACTTTTCAGCTTATTATTAATACAATCTAGATCTTCCTGAAGAACTAAAACAGGACCAGGTTTGGAAGGAGTCCAATAAGTCAAAAAAATCAAATCAACAGCATTTGCTGTTGGATGTAAAGTTTTCACCAAAGTACCTACAAACAATTATTACATCAATACTCTCGTACTATACACATTTCCATAAATTTCTATATTACCAATTGAATTAGTGAATGGTACACCAATCTGTGTTACATTAACCAAATTATCACGTTTTCCACGTGCATAACCAAGTTTCCGATCCTCAATCTCCTTCTCCGTTTCTAAATCCCACAAATTCACAGATACATTCAACGCCTTTTTCTTCTCCTCGTCGATAACCCTTCGAATCTCCTCATTGTCCTTCATTTTATCATGGTGTGACTTAAGATCACGTTGTTCAAACCGTGACTTCCTAAGTTGTCGCTCCAAATTCTTGAAATAAGTATCCTTGAGAATCTCAGTAGGAGAACTGTTCAAGTCATGCATTAAACGATTGCGAGACTGTTCGATATTCTTATAACTATAGATGCCAGCCTTTCCCAAATCTTTCTTCAACGTGGCGTCTGATAAATCACCACGCGTATCGCGATTATTCATATCAAACATTGCCTTATTTTCATTGTACACCTGCAGGTCATCATCGTAGTTATAAGCAGCCTCATCATCAGGTAGTTGTGGAGGTAAACCATTCGGATAACGCATTTTGTAACCATTTCCTGCTAATTGATCATAATCAACATCAGGTATTTGCATCTGTTGACGATTCGGTGGTTTGCCGAAATTTTTAAGCAAACCATTATTATCGGACTTATGTCGAAATGGTGACGATTTGCCTTTGGGTGGTTGAATATTCGGTCTGAAATTATGTTTCTCTTCATAGACAGGGTTTTTAAACACCTGAACTTCAGGATGTAGCCGAATATATTCAGCCGCTTGTTCCAAAGGAAGTTTGGTATTGTTATATTCAACATCAATCACTGGGTCTGAAGAGTAAATCTCCATGCCGGGAGGTTGATCATACTGATTCAACGCATTCAGTTTAATAACTTTGCTTGAATTGAACCTCAGACGACATAAATCGGCATTGTTTAATTCCGACAATGTAGCGTCATTTAAAAATGCGAATTTATCTTTACGTCCATCAAACTTTCGACAATCTGCCGTCCAGTAAAGAAAGAAATCATATCCATGTTTCTCGGTACTCAAAGTTAAAGCACCCATTTGTGATCCCACACTATCTTCGATATAAGACGAGTTAATAACTTCACCAGTCGCTCCGTTTATAACAAACGTTTGACTGTAATAATACACCGGAAAACCGGGGCCGGTTTGGTACTTGACTAAAAAGTCGGTAACATTATCGTCGGTGAAATAGCCCGGTGTTGGCAAACTCAAAGTTTCCGAGTTATTCACAGTTACATTCCAGATTTGTTGGAAAGTTGCACCATCGAGTGCGACTATCGTTCGGTTAAATAGTGCTGAAACTATATCTAATTGTTTGTCCCCTGTGATATCCACTAAAATCGACGGGGATATTACACCGCTTGATGCATGTTCAAATACTGTCATAAATATCTGTAAAATATATTAATTTGACGATTGTAGATGATTGACGATGTGTAGTTTAGTGAAGTTAGATTAGCATATTTGTAGCTTAGGTTATTTATAGCTCAGGGTTTTTAGAGGTTATAGCATTTAATATAGGTTATGTAACTTACAGCCGTTCCATTCAATAAATTCGCCATCGTAATTGTTGTCAGGTTCCCTCGGGAACTGGGACTTCCAGTTCCAAGCAAAATTACGTATTGTCCATCCGTTTGAGGCAAAAGTTGAGGTATATAATATGTTTCTACGTTATTTGGTGTTGCAACACGTTTGATTTCTGTTCCTGATTTACCGGAGATTAATATTAAGTGACCTGATGATCCAGTTTCTAGAAAATATCAAGATATTATTGTTTAACCGTATTCAGTACATTCAAAGGTTACATAAATATTAACAAGTAAAAACTCAAAATATTTTAACATAAGATGTTTCCCTTAAGATGTGTCAATATCAATATAGAGATTCATAGAAATTCATAGTCAGCTTACTATGACTTCTTCAGGTTCAATGTCATATAGCCTGCTTCCAAGTATAATTTCTTTTCTAACCTGTCCCACTTCAAAACTCATTAGTACCTCTGTTTAACAATTTTCCAATTGATCGTAGTCAACATCAGGAATTTGCATCTGTTAACGATTCAGAGGTTTGCCAAATTTTTTAACATCCAAGTACTACTGTACTCCCAGTGGGAACTGTTGATACAGATTCATAGTTGTTTCCCATGAACCACTAAAGAACAGATCCCAATTAATTGATAAACGATATTCATAGTCATCGATATATAATCCTCTATGACTTCATCAGGTTTACAATCATGAACTACTTTCCTCCAAACCTCAAATCTATCCTAGAACATGCTAGGAGGAACTTGGAATTTTTGATTCAGATTCATAGCAGTTCCTCATGAGCATCTAAAGTTCTCAACTCTCTTTTTTCCATATCCGATATTAATAGTCATCTTACTATGGTATTACCAGGTATATAATGCCTTAGAGTCCTTTCTGAAGTTTTCTTTCTTACCTATCAGGTCCAACTTCAAATAGTATGTACTACGCCCTTTATACTATGTTCTACTGCTGGAAGTAAACGAATCAAAACTTACCTCCTTGCGAAGTATGTGCTACCAAAATATCATCAACGTTATCCTTATCCTGATCAGGTATAAAATTACCAGCGTAGCTGTCTATTTTCAAATCGGACGCCTTTTTGGCATCATTAAAGTCCCAAATTATTTTACCATTTGTAGAACTAATCGTAAGCAACATCTAGAAATACATAACATATATTAATGTTAAATTTTTTCCCTTTTAAAGTGATATGACTCACTCCTTTGTTTCCCGTAACAAGACAATCATTTACTCCATCCCCATTCAAATCACTCGAACAAAACGTCGTTAGCGCCACATAAGGTAAATGTTTCCTCCATAGAACACTCCCATCGACGCCATTGAGAGCAATCACACCACCGCCACAGGGTCCTGCAACGCCCATAAACATCGGGCAGAAAATTTCATCAGGCAACGAGCTACTATCACCCGTCCCGAATCCAAATATCACATCCTCAACGCCATCCTTATTGATATCCACCGTTCGTATCGACGTCTCCGATGTTAACTTCGGAAATGTTACCCTCCACACGGCGGTCACATTTAATTCGCTGCAAGGCAGCAGCATGTCGGTTTGATTTAAGTCTAGAGATGGTTTTGGTACGATCCAATTCTTCATCTTGTCTATCGGTAAGGGAAACATGGATACAACTATAACGACTAATATAATAAGACCTAAAATAAAATTGTTACACATTAGTATAAGGTAAATTGTAAATTGAGATCTGTGTTAAAAGGTTTGGAAAAAGCTAATTATGCAACTTACAATCATATCTTTTGTTTGTGCAATTGGAATAATGAATAACTACAGAGTTGTTATTTATTTTGATTTACCTGGCATGGTCATTAGGTCTATTCAATTTTTTTTCAATTACTCTTGTTATAGTCTAATGCTATTGATAAGGAGAAGAATACATTTTGTTCGACATCCAGCGATAATCTAACTTGGGCCCTTGTACTTCAGTTGTTATTAATTAAATAGTTTACCAGGCCTTACAATCTGTATTCTTTAATAACACTTTACTAAAAGGCAAAACTCATCGAAATATTTTATGTAATTTCCTTCTCTTCTTCTTAAAATATGAGTACTAATCTAAAGTTCATTGAATAACTCTAAATAATAGTGTACTCATAGTTGTATAAAGAAGAAACCTCAATAGCCAGCAAAATAAGAAGAAAAAAGTTAAGATTTCGCTCTTTCTGCTACTAGTAGTATTTATTTGATGTTTTACCAAAAAACGAGTAAGATGATTCAATCAATATTAAGTGGCAGTTAACCATCGCTAGTTCATTACTGATAATGGCACTTGCAATGCTGCAAGTAATTACTTGTTTAATGAACACATATCTTCTTTAAAATATACAATTAAGCAATTACTCTTTCTATCACCGACAGAAGTAAAGTTGTTCTCTATTTCTAAGAATGTCTTATTCAAAAGTACATAAATGTTTTGTAAAATTATACAAAATTGAACTAAAATTTGGTTACAATTTAATGAATCGCATCTGAAACAGTTAGGAGGACTAGACCCTTTAAGAACATGAATAATACTATTTTATATGTTCTTTGGCAATTTTGTGTCAAGTTGAATTTACATATTTAAGAGCAAGTATTGCAAGTCTCTAGTCTAACCGGCATTGTCATATCAAAGAAGAACATGTAATCATTTAGTACAATTAATTTCAAGCCCATGCCGGGTTCGAACCGGCGACGTCTGGACTGTAACACTACTGCAATGTTCCACCAACTGCGGAGGCGCCGGAAACCTGCTCTTTCCTTGCCAGATGTCATAGTTGACTTGAGAATCTAATTTGGCAATTTAGATCGCAGTTGGTAGCGCGTTGGAATAGGATTCAAGAGGTCGCAGGTTCGATACCGGTCGGAGGCTTCAAATTATTTCTTTCCACGTTAAATTTCCATTAATTAATATCTTGTCTCCAACTGGGTAATCGTGTTTTCAGTGTTTACAAACGTTTAATCATGGCTGCTAAGTTATACAAGTATAATATTAATTGGATTATTCAAAACAATGTTTTCTGTTTTTAAAGGCCGAAAGAGTTGTGCAAGTTGCATAGTAAAATTGTTGTAAAACATTTTTAAAATTATACCAACCAGTAAGGACTAAAAGACCACCACAAAAGTAACAGCATGGTTTGCAATAAGGCCGGCAAGGGGGACGATTTCGTAGTCGACTTTTAAAATCCGGTTTAGTCAGCTTCCTCCGCGGTGCCATCAGTGGCCGTTTAAGGCCAATATCTTCGGAATACTGCAAATATCAACAAGTGATTTCCACTAAACACACTTCCAAACAACACCCCCCAACAAAACACATCTAAAACCTTACTTTAAAACGAGCTTTGCCATCTCGTATGAATACTTCATCCTCCACATCACTCAAATCATCCTCATCCAATGAGATACTCTCGCGTATCTCTCCCGATAGGTTCATTCCAGGATATGTTGCCATTTCACGCTCAATGTTTCACGAAAACTAACGCACCACACTCTACATTCACTAGTTTCGATTAATATTAACACTCCACAATCGCACCACAAAGCAAACAAAAACGCATACACGAAAATGACTTTATTTCCAGGTGTATATCAAACACTAAAGTAAGAAAACATTGTAGGGGAACATATGTTGATGTTGCTGTAAAGTTGCGGCCAACTGTGCGGCGTGTGCACATGCCTCGACCTATTGATTTTTCGTCGCTTCCCCCAATTTGAGCTACATCTAGCTGCTGTGTGCTCAACCACCAACACTCCAGACCTAGGAAATGCTGATTAGATACGAAGTAATCGTACATTATTATTTGGCTCATTTCGTGTACGTGGTGCAGTCGGCTTGATTTTATTCCTGTGGTTGTGTGGTTTTATTTTTGAGTTGGGAGTGATGAGCGGAAACCGTTGATTAAGACATGCTAAAAACATGGAAAAACATGTTAATAGTATTTGTATAAAATATTAAGAACATATATTATATTATTATATTATCAAATTATTCGTTGAATATTAAAACATATAGATTTATTGTTTAGAAAAGATGGATTTATTTTTTTAATATTCTCTAAAAGTAGGAAATAATCCAAATGGCGAGTTTTTGACGTGAAAATTTAAAATATCTCGAGAAACAAGCCTTTTATGACAAAATGTCGGTAATCAAAATGTAATCATTCCATGGCAGAAAATGTTTTTGGTGTACTCAGGCATCCAATCCTCTTACAGTGGATGGGGTGGGCTAACTTTGAAATCTTACATGTGGATTCAGATTATACGACTAAAATTATGTAAGGTTTGTTGGAAACATTTTTCATAGATTCAGAGTAAGTAATCGAAAATAATCAATTTTATGAATTTATTCCCCAATGTATAGATCGGGCTATTTTTTAGACGTACACATTTTATTATTATCATATTTCGAATTTACTGCAACAATTACAAGACAGACATGCACCTGGTAATTGTTACACTTCAATGCATATTATACACGCTTTTGATTATCGCAATTTTAGCACTTCCGATTCAGGGTGTCAAATTTTTAGATAGAATGGATATTTATGTTAAAGAAAGTTTCGATACTTTTTAGTACCAATGATATATTATGTTGGTATAGAAAGTATTGAAATTTCCTGGTAAAAAGTTTTACTTTTAAAACTAGAGAAATAACGAAGAGGGAAAATAATAACCGTATACAACTTACCTTTCTATCAAACTAGCCCTCATGGAGGATGTAATTGCAGATGGGACGTTCTCACTTAGCTTAAATATCGATTCGATGACTGTGAGTTCGGTCGAGGTTGTGTCCATGCCAGCAAAGGCACACCAATCGTTGACAACCATACCGGCTGAGACGACTTCACTACCTCGGTTTACTGTACCAGCCTGCGAAGAAAACAACGATTTAAGTATTTACAAATTAACTAATACTTTGCCAAATTTGCAATCATCATGAAAATACTGATTTCAAAATAATAGATTATTATAAAAGTTATAAACTCCTGTTTTTCTGCAATGTAAACATGTTGTTTTGAAAAATCTTTGTTTTTCAAAGTACCTTAAAAGCGTCAAAATTTCAAAAAATATATAATGAAAGGCATAGATTCTTAATGATAACGAAAAAAATGTATTGACAACTTTCGAAAATATTTCCAAACATATTCTACGTATTTTGAGAAGGTTATGCTTCTCACGTGCAGATGGCAAATAAATCGTCCAATCCATAAATATAGCAAAACTAAAAGTATCGCTAGTTTTGTTAACAACATATGTTCTAAGCTTTATATCGGGAATCAATCGCAGTCGGAAATGATTGCGATATGAATGGAAGGGGCTGGTTCTTAAATAGCGTAATGAATGAATGAATCGGGGCTGAGATCCATTATATAGTTGCAGGAATCAGGCCGGTTTAGTTTGAAAGGGGAAGCGTTAGGAAGATTGGAAATATATGAGGATGGACTGGTAAGTCAATTAAAAACAAGTAACTTACCACCAAAGGTACTTGTAGTAGACCAGAAAGTTCCTCCTGTTCCGCAATACTCGTATTGGGATGTACCAAACCTCCCTGATTGCTCAAAACACAGTACGACCCAACAAGTACATTCGTCGCGATCGTCTGCCGGAAAACCTCCACCTTCAAAACATCGGCGATAATCTCCTCGGTTTCGCGATCCAAATCTGGATGCACCAACGCAACGTAGTCGTTGCATGCAATCACATTGCCCAAAGCTGAGAGACGCTCCTCAATTCGCTGCACCTTCACACTGTCTGGAAGAGCATTTCGAATATGCTGCAATTCCGTGTCGAAGGTGGAACTGGGCACCAGCAGGCCATTTTTGTTGCCGACGCACATCCTCCCGATGATTCTACATCCTGCTAATGATGTGTGTACAACTGGGATGGTTTCGCTTAACTCACCCTCGAATGTACTGTAAAATTAGCAATATTTAAGATTATTGTTATACAATGGGGGGTATGGTATTTATGTATTTATGTATGTACCAACATTGTGCAATACGCAATTTACCTGTAAAAATTTTCTGAACCGCCGATACTGACCAAACAGTATGCGTTTGTTAATTTTGAAAACACCCCCACCTCGTTGTTGTTCTCGAATTGTACACGTAGGGCCATTGTGGCGAAACACTGAGAATTTGGTTGGTTGTTAATGGATAGGCGCTGGGTTTGAAATAAAAACACGAAACGCACGCGTTCAGACCACCGTATAAGATAACCTCGAAATTTGTTGAGGTTTATGTAGGATCACAACGTTCACGATTTTCGAAGATTTTGTGGTGGTGGAAGAATGCGTAGATGGGAATTTGCCCGATATTGTACCTGTTGCATTACATTTGTAAAATTTAGTTCATTATGTTGCAACATTAGTCATTAATTTTTCTGACAAAGTGAGAGTTTCAAATTATAGAAGAAAGATTGTACAATATTGTTTATTAGATTAACGGATTCAATGTGTTTTAATGACAATAATATTGCGCAATATTGTAGGGTATCTTCGGTAAAACAATTAAACTGCCATTTATAGTAAAATTTCACCCTGCATCGGTTGATATATAGTTTATATTTCTACGGCTAAGAAAAATACAATAAACAATAGAATATTTTGGCCGTGGCATTTTCTGAGATCCACGATGTTAACGTTAACTTTAGCAATCTATAATGTCGCTCCTAAGAAGTTACCCGAAGCAAAGTTTACGGTTGATTGCGAGGAATTTACCTCTGAATCGATTAGTGCAAGATTTGTGAACATAAAAATGTAGCAAATAGAAATTAAAGTGCCGTGTTTGGAACAAGTCATAAAAATGGCTGCAAAAATATCGCCATTAATAAACTATATATTCAACCATCAGATATATCAATTCTATGAAACTAACCGAAAATATATCATAGAATTTAGTAGTCAATTTCTCTCTGAATCTAATGTGTTCTGATATATAATCCTGAGATAACGGAAAATATGAATAAAATTGTCAAATTTAAAATTTAATAATTTTTCGGAAAATTCGAATTTATAGATTTCTAAACGATTACACCTTTGGGCTTCATATCATATGTCAAAACAAACTACATTTAATGCAGAATTATTTACTGCATGAATCAGAAATCTTCGATTTTTATAACAGAAATTATTTTAAAACAAACTTTGGATTTTATATTTTAGTTCCACCATTTGGCCGCAATATGGAATCGTCGGAGTTGTTTTCTGGTTCATAGAAGACACGTTAAATGATGTCATTTGTTAAAAAGAAAAATTCAAATCGATCACCATTCTTAGAAATAATATCTAATATCTACATGATTTTTAGTAATATCTCGATAAATATTTACTATGAGCAAAATGTAGAGTTATACAATAATTAGTTTAATAAGAATTACAGTTTCCTGTTTTGCAAAACTGTATTTTTCAATAAAGCACCAAATTTTCACATGAACATAACTATTCTTTTCCAATTTTTATCAAATACATCAGCTATAATATTCTCTGAAAAATGTTCATAGAATATTACATCATTAAAATAATTGTTAAAAATATGCCTACATCTGTCAGTATTATCATTAAAACGCATCCAGTCGAACGAACGAAAGCACAGCACGTATTTCAGGTACACAAACGTCAAAATCAGAAAACTCAACCAAAAAACCTCTGAAGTAAAGTTACCATGGTAGAAACCATAGAAACATTCGAAACGTGAATACAATAATCCAAGGCAATCGGTAAAACGCAAATCACAGCACATATCCTGCGTAATTTTCCTGGTGCTAATGCAAACGACCTCATTGTTTCAGAATAGCGAATAGAAAATGTACTGCCTGCAATGGCTCATTCCAGTCCTACTGATACCAAAGCCAATAAATCCAGCGATGGTGCACACGCATGTTATGTTCATGGTGCTCTACTTGATCGGATTCTTCCTGGAGCGCAAGCCGTGCACGATCTGCAGCTTAGTGTTTCTAGTGACATTGCTCCTGATATGCTACAGTGGCATCGGCAACTGCCTGTTTGGCCCGCTATTCTGTGAGAGTGAAAACGGATAACACGAACGAATCGCCCTGCTCTGATCAGTGAAGTGCGCTGGCCATAAGTTCATCCCAATTAGAATCATTCACGCAGCGACTACCATCTTTATTATTGTAGTAAAAAATCAGAAAAGAACTCATCAAACTTTCTACGCATTGATATTCACTAGTTAACTAATGTTCTCATTATAATTGACAGATATTGACTAAAGTTAATAAGCCTAATACAGTTTGTAAACATTTTTTCAAGCGCTAATTAATAGCTGTGTTTCTGTGTTCTCTTGTATAGCATGTTTTTTTTGTGAAACTTGCAAATCACTGATTGTGATTTTTATTAACGTTTGCCTGGTGTACATATTGCGTCCTTTTTGTTTAAGTACGGAATGATGAAAATGTTATTAGCTCTCATGTTGTTGAATTTGCTAACTTGTGTTTGTTATTGATCTATTTTACGACAAATGTGCAGTACAAAAGTAATATGAGTTTAAATAAACGTTTTTTCAAGGTTGATACACAACATATTGTATTCTCTGCCTTTTTATAACCAATAGTTAAAAAAAAATTTGCCTAGGAAATTACATATACATTCATAGTTCTCGAAAAAAGAAAGAACGTGGTTTTATTTTATAGATTATATATGTTTGGCTTGTTATTCAACTATTTTACAACAAATATGCAGTAGAAAAGTAATGTGGGTTTAAATAGACGTTTTTTAGGACAATTCACGAAATTTTGTATTTGAAACTTTTGATACCTTTTTATAACCATATAGTTAAAAAAAAATACTATTACATAGTGGTTTTAGGTTATTTCATTTTGTAGGTTAAGTTTAAGATTTTGAAATAGGTTAGATAATCTGGTTGAATTTGCTAAACTGTTCTTCAACTATTTTACAAAAAAATATGCAGTATTTTTTCAAAGTTAATTCACAAAATTTTGTATTTGAAACTTTTCTCTAGTGCCCAAATGTTTTAAAAAAAGTGACTATTACCAAAGAAATTGTTCACATATTAATACATAATTCTCAAAAATATTTCATTGACAATTCTTTTTAGATAGATGAAAATATTCACATTATGTTCATATTTTAGGTTGTTTCATTTTGTAGATTATTTGAGTTTAAAATTTTGAAACAGGTTAGAAAATCTTGTATAATTTGCTAAACTGCGCTTATTATTCAACTATTTTACAACAGATATGCAGTAGAAAAGTAATATGTTTCAATAAACGTTTTTCAAAGTTAACAAAGTCACAATTTTTACAAGTAATTCCTGTGATTAAAAATATAATCAGGATATATTTTATTTAATGTTATTAAAAATTCTTATTAAAAAAATCTTCCCAACGTTCTTCTCTTTGACGGCTGCCATACTCAACTTATTTGCAAGCCTTCTCCAGGTAAGCTATCAAATCTTGCCGGTCCTTGTCCTTCTTGAGGCCAGCAAACACCATTTTCGTGCCCGGAATGTATTTCTTCGGATTAGTCAAATACGTATCCAAAGTCTCTTTGTTCCACGTGACGCCTTTCTTCTTGTTGGCGTCGGTGTACATGAAGCCTGACACAGATCCGGACCTCCTGCCGAATAGGCCATTCAGATTGGGACCAACCTTGTGCTTCCCACCGGATTCAGTCGTATGACATTGGGCGCACGCTCGAACGAAGATCTTCTTGCCCGCTTCAGCATCACCCATTGTGGATCTGCCAGCACTTTCTGGAGGATATATTCACTAAAATTTGACACTTTTTTGATGACATTATGTCATGGTTACGATCTGTTTTGGTTACCAGCGATTAGTTTTTCTAAGATTGCTTTGATATGTTTTGATGTACTGTGGTGGGTATTCATATGAGAGTTTTGGGAACTTTAAAGGGTCTTATCGTTGTTTTGATAGCCTGCTTGTTGGATTTTACATGGTATTCTGGTATTCATAGTTATTCCTAGTGTTGAGAACCGATGGTCAAAGTCACAGTAATATTAAGAATGTTGTATCCGTAATCGGGTCGTTCCAGTGAATTGCTATTTTGATCAGTGATGTTGTGCCCTTTTGAGTCTCCGCTGATTCGCTGACGATTATGATTGAAGTGGTGACATCTTCCTTAAAAAGTCGTGGTAGGATGATTGGAGATGTCAACCAAACGTTCCTTTTTGTAATTATTTTTTAAATAAAATTAGTTCTACCCAAGACATTGGTACGTGTACATTTCGCAGTAGATCTTCCAGACAACGGGTAGTTGTCGGCATACAAGTCTTCGTCGAAAATAAATTTTCTCTGTTCGTTTCACCACACGTCCTTTGTACCTTGTTCTCGCGAACTTTGATGACCTATGTTGGTTTGCGACACCAAGGAACTTGTCAAGCTATGAACTTGGAACAGGAAGACCTTGCACCAATATGTCTTATAGATAGAGATACAGGTTTATTTTAGTTTGTTGAACCGAATCAACAAGTCTTCTCAAGTAGTGATGCATTTAAAGAATTAGCATACTGTATCTGTAGATTGATAACTCATCTGGACATAAACATATATAATCATCTTAATATAGTTTATTCAAACCCTTATTCAATACTGCCACAACTTAGAACTCCTCAAAGTGAGCACCAATCTTTCCAAGGTCCTTCAAAACGGATCACTAAAACTCTCCATGGTCTGTTAAACCGAATCATTAGGTCTTTATCAAGTATATAAAGAATTTCATTGGTTAAAGAGTTTCTGTCAGTAACCCAGAATTCTATCAAACAAATTACTGGTTTGTGAATCATATATAGGTGTTGAGAACGGCAAGGCAAGTTAGAGCTCTTTTTTATATTTGTCGTCAAATTATCTTTATTTAGTCTGGCGTGAAAGAAATTTTGAATTTATTTATCTGCACTATATGTTTTTCACGCTTTTTGTAAGCCCTGAGTCGTCAAGTGGTTAATAAAGATAGTATAGAGGCACAAGACGCTCTTGGGGTAGGTTTAAGTGGTTGCCCAACGCGTTTGGCGCCTTAAGCGTCTGGAAAATGTCTTATCACGGCCAAACGTAATGACACCTGCGTGCCCAGCTGCATGTGTGTAGCTACCTTATGGGCAGGACAGAGTGAGACAGGCAGGGCGCGCATCGACGTATGATGGTGGACGGTGTGCTCGGCTTGGTATGCCGCTGTTAGAGGGTGATATCGGCCTTCTCCCGCTTAGAGATGTTGGCAGAGGTGGGAAGAAGGGTAGTTAGTTCGTAAGAATTTTGTCAAACAAAGTTTAGTCACATTTTTACTCCCGAAACATCTACTTTTCTCTTCAAAAATTTGCAACGGACGGTTAATCCACGAATCCTGCTAAAAATAAAAGATTTGCGTTAATTCGCAGGTTGATGTTGCTTAGGTTAAGATTAACGATTCTTCCAATAGACGAATTATTGTAATCGTTCCAAATGTATGTTTTATTAACAATCAAATACAAATCGGACTTTTATTAGAATGGTAAACATTTTATATAAAAAATATCGTCCTACAGTAATCCAATCTATCACAAATTTTTAAAGGACCCAAACTCTACGTTTTGCTAACTGAAAAATGCATATTTCTCTTTTATAACCACAAAAATTGCTTTATTTACATGAATATACTTCGAAATGTTATTGCTCCTTGCTGAATGTGCACGTATCTGTTAATAAGTAGTAGTTAATTACCAAAGTACCCAAAAATGTACAATTTTTAACAGGCGCAATCGCAGTTGCAGCGTTTCACACGCTTCTGGCTCTTCGGTAACAAAGCATCAACAGATCTTACAGACCTTGGATGTACATCTACAAACAAAAGAGGAAATCAATAATCGGAATTGGGCTGCGAACTCTTTTTTATAAGAGATTTTTACATTCCCGAACGCACTACTATCATCATATTGTTATGAAGTATGACTGCAGCGAAGCTGCCTTTGACATAACAATATAAACAAATAATCATCGGTAGACAATTTTTAGGATGTTAATCACGAATTGCAATAATTAGAAAGAGAAAATGATGACTGACTCCGACAGGTCCAAGTCCTATATATCAAAGGCAGCTTCGCTGCAGTCATACTTCATGACAATATGATTGTAGTAGTACGTTCGAGAATGTAAACATCTCTTAAAAAAGGAAATCCATCAAAAATTATTCCTAAAAAATCATTGAAAAAACTTACAGTGAGGGCGTTGTTGTTCAGTAGCCTGAGCCTGTGGCTCCTGCTCCTCCTGCTCTTGTTGCATCATTGGAACTGGAATATCAACGGGTAAACCTCGAGCATAGGATTGTCGCCCAGTAATACCCTGCGCCCCTTGGCGTTGGTGTTGCACCACGCGTACCTCAGGAGACTCAGCTTCTTCAGAAACATCCTGGTGGGATACAGCAACGATCACATCACGGTTGGGCAGACGGTTGATCTGAGTTAGGACCTCTTCGGGGATCGGGATGCGAGCCATGCCTAAACCTCTCTGCAATTCAATGCGATGCATAGGCTGCTCATGTCTAAGTTCATTGTTCTGGATCTCTTCCTGTGCTTCTTGTTGGAGTTTCTGCGCGATGATTTGCTGGGCGATATGATGGAGGATCTGATTGGGTGGTAACTGGCTTTGTGGTGGCTGCATCTGGATCTGCTCCATTTGAGGAATGGCATGCATTGGTGGTGCTTGCATTGGCATGTGGGTGTGGAACTGGGTATGTGGGATCGGGATCATTACTGGCTGGATCATGATTGTGTCTTGATCTTGGTCTCTTTGTTCAGGTTCTGGTTGGGGTTGAGCTTGTGGTTGTGGCCTAAAGAAAATAGAAAAAATGCATTTATATTCCTTGTTCTTCGGAAGTTGACCCTGTCAAAATCAGATCTTAAGAGTATTCTTTAGAACAACTATATTTAGAATCTTCTCTCTTTTTACCTAGCTTGTTGAATATTACCACTTTCACAGAAAATAGCAATACGTTCACCAGTCACACGCTCATAGCGTGGATCCGTAGTCAGATTCAATCCGAAAGGAAGATTGACAGTTTTAGGTTGATGATCAACCACCTCAACAGCGTGCTTCTTCTCAACGACGCAGTTCATCTTGGAGCGTTGATTATTCATCATAGCACCCGCCAAGTCATCAAAGTCGATCGAAAGTGGTAACTTAATCTGCACCGGTTTGTCTTCCTCATCAGATTCGTTGCTTTCACTGTCACTGCTCTCGGAACCATCTGAGGAACTATCCGCTTGTTCCTGTTGCGGAGGACTAGCTTCATTCTTTGTCGCTTCCTTTGTTTCGGCCGTATCTAGTTGCTCCTTAGACTCTTGCTGTTGCTGAGGCTCTTCCTGTAACCATTACGCACATAATTAGCACATTCATCGGTAATTTATGTATCTGCCTAGCAAATTACTGAGCTTTTTTTTTCTGCACAGCTGCACATCCGATCCGTATTCTTCAATGACCTGCTTTTGAATACAAAGGCGCCGGAGAGACCTCTCGCTTTCACCGATGCCCTAGTCACAAGTCGGCGAATGTTTGTTGCAAAAGTGCGAGCATCGCCTCACTCTGGTGAGCCAGAAAATCCTCCGATAATAACATCTCTGTTGTTTTACAAATCCAAATGTTGGTCAATTATACAAGCAACAAGCTACCAGTCGTGGAGAGGATTGAGAAGATTAACTAGATACGATCTGAACTAGTTGGGGAATCATTGCGATATTGATGCTGAGAGAACGAGAGCATTCAACTTCTAAACTCGATATTAAATGAAATTTGTTACGCAAATTGCTCGAAATGCAGGTTTGATATGTTTGCACAACGTACCCGTATTTATTAATCTAAACCTATGTGTTTAATCAAGGTTTGTTTCATTTACAAAGAGAAATTGTTCATTAATTATAATTTCTTTGTCAGAGAACCCTACTAAGAATTGAATGTCATGGCAGTTGTTTGAAGAATTTACTTCTCATTTTTCTCACAGTTGAAAAATTTAGGGAATAAAACTTACAATTTTTATGCCATCTAAAGGATTTTAAGAACTATTCAATACTATTGAAAAAGGGGAAAGAAATTATAACAGAAATTGATTCCAATGAAGAAAGAAGTCTCCATATTCATTACGGAATCGACAGGTAAGTCGATGGATACAGGAAAATTGTGGAAAACAGGAGAAAGTCTGTTAAGTTAAAGATTTATGCATTAAATAGGGTATAACCTAAAAAACTCACCCGATATATAATATAACCGTATATATCCTAATATAATATCACATAATCAAACTTAAGCAAACCTATCATAATTCAACATAGCCGAACATAAATTAACTAAAAATAATCTAACATAATTTAACAGTACCTAACACAATTTAACATAACCTAACATAAACTAACATAGTCCATAATAATCTGACCTAACTTTCTGCTATAATATCTTCTTCATTTTTTAAGTTATTCACTATTTAATCCAATATCTTCTAACATCTCTGACTTTAACTTATTTATATCTTACTCAAGCACTACTAATCTTAACGACACTTATGTAACTTAACCTAATTTGTCTAATTTAACTCAATTTAACTAATTAACATAACAAAAATCAATTAAAATACAACATTTACCAAATAAACTCATAAATATGACCAACAAAATAAATTGTACATCATACCTAATTATACCTACTTCTTTACAATAACTTCTTTTTTTCTACTTTTTTCCCACAAATTACAAGGGAATAAACGATGAGGGAATTTCTCATCATGTGACCACAAAACCATAATTAGAATATTATAAAGTGTCTGAACGAATGAATATGTTTTGAGAGAAGAGAAAAAAAAAACAAGGTTGAAATAAACAGGTCTTCAAGGCTTTTTCTAATTCTTTTGAGCTGAGAGAGCATTATTAACCTTGCATAAATGTTAAAAATCTTTATTGTTTTTGTCCTGCCGTGCAAGACAAGAAGCATAATCATTTAAATGCATCTCCAAGCAGTGCTATAAAGTTCTTTTTTAACTATGTTATGAGAAAAAATACCCGAGCTGAGACGTTGCGTCGTGTTACAAGCTGATTGTGAGTGAACAAGTTAGAAAGTTTTATCGTCGTTCGTTGGCGTTTTGCAGTTGGCTTCTTACCTGCACGAGTGCTTCTGGTTGCAACGGTTGGTAGCGATCCATCGTCTCGGAGAGCAGCTGCAGTTCCTGCTCCAGGTGACGGCAGGAAGCGTTTGCGCTGATATAAGCCGAGGCGAGGATGCATCCGCCGAGAATGAACGACACCAGAACGACCGTCACGGCGATGATGCGTGCTACTTGGACGGAGGCTGCTTTCGGACGTTGATAAGCCTTTAAAAAAATGACACCCACATTTTATTGGAATACTTCTACTATTTTATTTTTGTATTGGAATACTTATTAACAACAACTAAAAGTTACTAATTTCCTATTTATACTTTGATAACTAAGACATTATATTATTCTATAAATGTAGAAAAGTAGAAAATAGTTTGCTGATTTCGTTGCTTTTTTATGGATTGCGTGTTCAACTGTATGAAAACGAAAATGATAAATATTTCTTTTGTTAAATGTTCGTTTTTATAATGATGGTTTTTGCGAATGGCAGATTGAAAAGGTAACCGTCTATTAGCGTAAATACAGAGTGAAATTGTCGAAAGCGAATAAGCATAGTTCCGCTTCCTGGTCGTGTCATATTTTTGTTTGTATGTACTTGAAATGAGCGGAGATAAATATTTGATCGAATCATTGAGATAAGTTGGCTTACATGAAACAATTAGTAATATTTTTTAGTTTTATTTTGGATGCTTATTTTGTTTTAATTTTTGGTGAACTTATTTATATTTGTATATTTCATTAAATGATATTTATTAGCCCACCTGGGCAGCAAAGTCGGTAGAGCTTGGGCCTACCACGCAGTCGGACGAGGTTCGAGTCCTCGGTGTGGGCACCCCATATTCACAATTATAACTCTCAAAAATTCACATTAATCCACACGTACACAAAGCACACAATAATAAAAAAACACTCTTCAAATCAACAATCGCAAATAAGCGCAACCCACAACTTTTAACACACAAGAAAAAGGATAAAAACCGCTGATAAATCAACTAAAAACACTCACACACAACAAGAATCCATATATAAAACAATTCAACACAAGGATATCACAACAACAACTGATATTTCTACTTTCTTGGCATCTCTATGTCAATTGCCCCCTTTAACAATCAATTTTCCCCCCTGTAGGTCGTTTTTTCAGTCGCTATATTGGTTCTGAAAAAGGACAAAATTATACTTGAAAGAAATACACAAAAAATGCAAAAGTACAATAAATATAAAAATAGTCCCATTTAACTATCAAATTTCCCCCCTGTAGGGCTCTAGGGAACACTGTTCTAACCTATTTCTGTATTTGAAACTCCTAAACTTACTCTAAAGGAAAATTTTTCATTTCCATCTTTCCATTTTAATTAGGCAAAAGTACACTGGGTTATCCTTTTCAGCCACAACATTATTTCGAAAAAATGAGCAACTTATACTAGAAACAAATACACAAAAAATATATTATTATATAAATTAATATATTATAAAAATATATTAATATATCCATGTCAAACATATCAATTTTCTTTCTATCCACACGTAAATAATAAAATCTAAATAGTTATGCACTACATAGAACCGTAAATCCTATCTATATTATTATCTATATTGAACGGAAACGAAACAATTAGAATGCACAGCAACTTTCATCAAAATTGAATACTTATTATCATGCAAATCCAAGCTGAATCCTCAGATTGAACCACTTCAATCTCATTAAAATGCATCTTTGTTCGCGAATCAACTCATCAAAAAATCCACCATCAAACATCAAAACGCGCGAAAGTTGCATCGCGACACGATGCGCGCATGCATCGATGACTTACGTAAGTTCACACCCAATGCACTTTTACGCTGGAGTGAGTGCAGCAATCATGAAACAATGCAGCATTTAGCTACCGACACCGAAAACAAGCTGAAAATTTCTCCTGAGAAGTTCACTGCACTTTTTTTTCTCTTTCTCTATCTCTCTCTCTCTCTCTGTTTCTCATTCCTATAATTTCTAACTTCTTACTTTTAACATTTACGAACATTATCACGACTCATGATTCAGGAACGCATTCTGAAGACCACTCGCGATGCAACGCGATGAGCCAAACCAGGAAGAAAGCAAACAAATGAGCGTTAGTGAAAGTGCTAAATGTTAACGGCACATGCACTTACTTCGTATGATATTACGCTTGTATGTTTAGACTCTCTTCGCATCTTCTTCTTCGTTTTAATGCCTAACACAAGAATGCATGTGCAAAGTGTCGTAAAACACCAATATTAAGATAATTACTCCAGCTAATTGAAATTGCCAACGGCCAATACGAACATACAAACAATAGGTGCACAATACGAAGAACAAAGAAAATGCGACAATTGGTATTCTACAAGTGAAGCAACAATCAAATAACGAAATTTAAGCACAATGGTTACTTGTGCAACGGTGTAATGTTGATTTGGAGCTTCCTTGACTTTAAAAATGTTCTTTTCTTTGAAAAAACATGCATTTCTTTTGTATACTCAACGCCTCATGATAATTACGATGAGAAACGTTTGCTGGAAGTGATTTTTATTCTCACAATCTTTGCTTATCTTCATAATATCTAAATTTTCATAATTTCTTCATGTTCTTCTTGACATTTACATCGTATTGTTCAATTAATTTCACCTTTGAATAGGTATAATGTAGATAGTCTATTGATAATGTATTTTCGATAGAAATTGTTCAAATATCTTCTTTTAATTGCTGGTAATTGCATTTTTTAGTAGGGTAGTTACGAATTTTGATTTTAATGAAGATATTATCGTTTAATATTTAATTTCTAAAGTTAACAACATTTCCTATATGTTATCACTGATGTAAATGCGTATTAGATAATCCTATTTTTCGCTTACAATTTGTGGAAAATTTGAAATTAGTTAAGAAATTGTTGAGAATAAATTCACTAAACGAATGTTTTGATGTTTTACAGACTTTTATTGTATGGTACAATGCGCATTTCGGCTCACGCCATCGTCAAGTACTGATGAGTTACAATTTTTAGGAGGTTGCTTATATACTAAGAATTTTTAAGCAAAAATATTGCCGGTGAGGGGTGCGTTTATAAGCAATTCTATTTGGTCATTAAAGACCATCTGCTCGTTGGTGGTTATGGCACGTTTCTTTAGTAATAGTCTCTCAAGATGGAGTAAATCAGAGAAAATATAAAATAGAGAAGCACATGTTATATTAGTGACCTTGAAACAAAATTGTTTAGTTCAACCCAATTTGTTAGATGGCGCTGTTAAGTAATCGGCTATATTCGGTGTGAGTTTTGAAATGTTAATAGTTTCATTTCGTTTATTGCTCTGGATGACATAACTTTTTTGCTTTTGATATATTGTCAATACTTGATTTAAAAAGACTGTCATTAAAGAACAACTCTTGCTACATGCAGATTGAATCGATCGGCTTCTTTCCCGGAATATATTCAAATGACTTTTAATACCCTTCGTCGAAGGGATGTTCCAGCACGAACCAGAAGATTTACATTTGATGGTAATAATATGAAATATGTTTTAAAATAAATCTGTATTTGAAAAAATTGTCATTAAATTTGAAAGCAGTATTTGAAATTAATGAAATTAAATAACAAAAAGTGGCGCCAGTCTGTCGGCTTGGGTTGAACTAAAATCTGTTGCAAATTTTACTGCAGCACTTGTGTAACTATACATTTGTATTATCTAT